>JAOPUG010000376.1:26971136-26984937 GCA_027564375.1 Micropterix facetella | reverse complement strand
ATATATAATTAACCTAATTTACAAAACATAGGTCTTTTACTAATATTTATATCAATTTACATTTATTCATATTAAAAGAAAAGCAATTGAACACAACCGATAGAAACATTAGCATATGTGTGTTGCTGCTGCCCAACTAAGTGTCAGGACTTGTTCCAGGGCAGCGAGCTCTCTGGTCTTTTAAAAGTAGGTTCATATATTCGGCAAACCAAAAAAGGAAGAATAAAACAGAAAAAATAATAATCATAGGTAGGTACCTTAACCAATACAAATAAATTATATTATAACTAATATTTTTAACAGGTAGTAGTCAAAATTAGAATGAGGAAAAAGGTAATCGTTTTGCATTAAATAAAATGTTAGATAATATTATGTAAATGTTCCAAAATTAAATTAGCTAATAGGAAATACCAATTTGTGAATATTTGGACTGGTGTCATGTTTTGGCTTTAAAAGAAGACTTAGGCAGATGCAGTTTAAGTACTTCATCAAGTATGTTGCAAATTCTAGGGGCTATATATACAAAATTACTCTGCCCAAAAGTGGTCTGCATTCGGGGGACGTCAAAATAACTAGCTTGAGAATGCGTGTGCAGATTATTTGCCGGGTTCCAGTAGCGTTTTCTAAATTCGCTTGATAATGGCAGAACGCCGCTTTCACGTAAAATTGAGGAACGCCCAGCACATTATTGGCCCAGCTTCGTACGTGTCATCTGAGGAGCATTTCCAAGGCTTTCTCTTAATAATGTTCATTTTGAGTTTCTGGGTTCTGATCAAGTGCTCTATGTGAACTTTTGCTGCACCACCTTACCCTATTATCCCGTAAGTTAGGACGGATTGGCACAGCGCATAGTAAACTATCTTAAGTGTTTTTTGGTCGAGGATGCCTTTAAGGTCAATGTATGTACGTTTCCTTATTTTTGACGACAACTCCATTATGTGGGAGCTCAATTGTAGCCGGTAACCAATAATGATGCCTAGATATTTAATATTATCAACTCTTTCGAGAGTAATACAACTACAGTTTTCGGTGTTTACACAATCCCTGTGGAGTTTCAGGATATGCTCATGTTTGGGTTGACCTGAACTGTTGGCAATAAATGTAATGTACATAGTTTTTTGTGCATTGAGTGAAAGTACTGCACTATCCAACCACTTTTGCACCTTCTGGAGGCACATAGTCGCTTTCTCCAATGTTCCTTTGAAAAGTAGAGCGGCGTTATCGGCAAAAGTAACAACCTGCCCACCAATAGTTTTATGTTTGTATGTATGTATGTATGCAAGTATGTATGTATGTAGATGCGTGCGCGCGTGCGTGCGTGCGTGCGTGCATGCGTGCATGCGTGCGTGAGTGCGTGCGTACGTGCGCGCGTATGTATGTTTATTACAATGAAAGCATTAACATATTTAAATTTAGTTATCACATGACTAATATTCCTCCAGTGAGTAAAACGTCTTATCTGTGAGATACCTTTCAATATTGCGACTGTCGAATGCGACGGCTCTTAAAAACGCCAAATGATTGCGACTGTCGATAGTGATCGCCGAGTTTCTTGTTAACCGCTGGGCCGGCGACATATTCTAATGTCTCCGACTCGGATAATGATTCACCAAACGTAGATTTCTTCGGGAATTTGTTGGATAGTACTGATACACCAATCACTTCAAATTCGGTGAGATTTTTGCAAATGTACAGCGCCACTTCCATTATATATCTGAACAGTAGCATTATTATGCTAAGGTCAGGCAACATCATACCCAAAAGAATACTAAAAATCTTAAGAAGTCTCAGGTTTGACTGGATGAATTGAGAAGCAGGGTTTATTATAAAATACCAGAAGTGATGGCAGGTATTGGAGGCAGTACAATCTGTTGAACTCCTTCACTACCATCTACTATCAAATAAGCCGCTGGCAAAAAGTTTTTCACTAATTAATGGTGGTATACAACAACATAGTGGTATACAACAACATAGTGGTATACAACAACATAGTGGTATACAACAACACGCCGGCTTCAAAACATTTTGGTATTATTCCCCATGACAAGGCGTCTGTCCAGCATCACGCCATTTATTTTGAACTCGAAGTCAAAGAAACAAAGCTTATGTTGTAATGCAGCTTCTCAAGCCGCGCACGAGCCTATTCCTTAGCCGATGCTCCCCAACACCGCTCCAGTAGCTGACGTATCGCTAGACCGAACAATAATTGGCTAAGCATTTCCATCGCGTCGTCTATAAATCCATCAGCTGGCCGTGTGGCGTCCGCTATCGCAACCGATATAATTAATTATTATTCAGCTGATGCTCGCGCTCCAGCCATGGCCTACATTCGATATCCTCCACTCCACATACGTCATTTTAATTAATTGGACGTCTATTTCGATTTCACCCACCGCGCTGTGATTCGTGAGAATGCGCCGCGTCCTCTAATTGCTTCTATATAATCACAGCGGTCGTCTGGGTCTGGTCACTGGTAACCCGTGTATTCGGTGACTATTTAAGAGAGCTTGCGATTAATTCAGTCATCATAATCATCGAATATATAGTCTCCTATAATTCAGTTTGCTTATCAATAATTTAATCCTACTCGATTAGATTGTCGTACCTATTACGTAAGAAGCTCCCTTTATATAAGGACTTCTACTGAAATAAAGAAGCTATTAGGTTTGGGCCAAATTAAATTCGCCACTTTTATTTATATTTAGTTTAATTTCCGTCCTGCCCTGCATTCGCCAGTGACCGAATCGATATGCGTCAGGCGGTCGCTCAATAATTGTTTATGGCCTAGGAATCGTAAATTCCCTGCTAAACTATCCTAAAATTGAGTATATTTGTGCGTAAAATTTTGGTGGCTGGAAAGTTTCATCATTCACCGATACATTCATCTGTGCAGAGCTCTGCAGGCAGGGGAGGAACCAACATACGGTCAGTGGGTGCTGTGTTTTCTGTTACCCTTTTGATTTCCTTCTTGTTTCTGCAGATTATCGCTCACCCTATTTATCAATTGCCTAAATTCTCTCCTTCCTTCTTTTATTTGTAAACTTCTACACCTTTTTAACTTATCCTAAAAGCAACTAAAAAGTCTAGGGGCTATATAACTAAAATGCCTTTGCGCAAATCTAGTTCTGGTTTTTTTAATTACATGTTTTGCTGACGCACAACCTCTCTTTACAATTTTGTGGTAAGTGGTGTTATGTAAATACATATATGTTTAATAATTACTATAAAACTAAGTAGCACTTTTCACATAAAAAGAAACGGCTTTAGAACTTGAAACTTTGGATCATTAAATGATGAATCATAAAAATTCAAATCGCTACAGAAAATTATATTTAAGCATAAGGCTACCAGATATAGCCCGAAGGAAAGAAAATATGCAGCGATCGCTCAAAAACAGATAAGATGGCTTAAAACGAACGAACTTGGTAGGAAAAAATATATACACTGATATAGAAATCGGTGCTCCTGCTAGCACTTAATAGTTACATACCGATGACCAAATAAAGGGAGAAGGATACACTTGGGTAGATCAAAGTCATCAAAGCTATATTAGGGAGATGAATTAATTTTGCCGTCAAGCATTGTTGATTCGCTATAGTGATCTCAAATGGTGTAAAATAATCAATTCCTGCGTTCATACACGGTCTAGTGCCTACAAATGTTTATATAAAATATTATTGTTTCATATAATGCGGCTTTTATTTATTTTAATGAACTTTAAAGATCTAGGGAATATCATGAAATTTAGACAAAATGAAGATTTCAAGTTTTCCTTGGGCTTAAGAAAAGGAAGACTAAAATAGGAAATATGATTTTCGGAGTTGTAGAGTCAAGTGGAAAGCAACATACGTCACCAAGTCGAAAACCAATCTCCGAGGTGCGTTTAAAAGACAGCTACATGGTACGACAATCAGAAGAGTAGACAATAATACAAAAAAATAAAATAATTCCAGAAGTACGAGTAGAACGTTATAAAATCAACTATGTTAAAGCACATCTCAGCATAGTCGATGCCGGCGTTAAAATCGTAAATAAAAGTAACGCTCTTCCACCATAACGGGCGTTTATAGACGCCGTATTGTGCTTTTCACATTTCGAATAACGAGAAATCATATTTACACATTAACCGGCCGTTTGGAAGATCTTGTCCGAACAGCAGGCGCTCGTCGCGAGTTAATTTCACCAGTCATTGATACATCCTCGATAACGCTTCGTTCGCTTACGCTATTCACAGGTTTATGACTTGTTGGCGATGTTGACTTAATGTGTGGCTCTGACCACACCGCGTACATATCCTACTTATCGGTTATAAGTCGTCACCCCAGGATGCATCAGCTAGAAAAATCCTGGGTTAGGGTGTGATGCCATCGATGACGGGCTGCTTTGCTATGATGGTGAAAGAGCAGGTGTGGCTTTCGGATTTCCAGCGGTCTAGTACATACCTACCACCGAAATGATTGGGAGTCTACTACTTCGGAATAAGCTAATAACACAAACCATATTGGCATTTCACTGAAAGACTTTGGATATTGGCAACTCTGATATAAACAACATAATGAGTTCAGCGTCAGAAACCTAGTGTCTCATTGGATACCGCATAATTCCACCAAAGAAGAATAGTCAGCCGTATTAATTGATGAATGTTTAGTCTATAATACTTCAATGGAGTAATGTAGATTGCTGTTATTAACATCGTCTCATGTGATGAATCGTAACTATACTCAAATAAGCTTGAAAGAAAGAGACAATCAGCAGTTTGTGTCTTTAAAAGTCAGCTTAATTCTACAATTGTTATCCGTTCCAGCATGTGTATCAAAGAAAACGACCACTTCATTTGTCTCAGGATATGTTGCCAAGAACGGAGAACGGTTATAGGAGATTGGTACATAACTCTGAATTTGCCAGAAATGATAGCTGAACTCTGTAGCCCAAAACGTCGCATAGACCTCACCACGATAATCTGAGTGCTCACACTGCTTGGACATATGAGCAGATTCATACACATTTGGGCATTGGAATGACTGCGATCTAAACAATGCTGCGTGATGACTTGGGCGTCGGAAACTAATTATTATTTCCTGTTAGATATCATATAATTTGACTGAAGCTCAAAAGGTGGCCCGTATGTAGAGAGCGATCATGCAGCTACCTCGGTTGTACAAAGCATCTATGAACGGGAACCTTCACGAAGTGTTCAATGGTTTTTCTCTCCACCAGGATCTGAATCAGGGTGGGTCTGCTACTATCCGAAGGTAATTGTGTCTTGAAACGGCAGAATCATCATGCCAGGCAAGTGCCGCGTACGTGAGCTTGGAGTCTTTATATGGACGCTTGGATTCTGTAACATTAGCAGTATTCTTGTTAGTTCGGGTAGATACAAGACACTCGTCAAAAGAAGAGGTGGTGGCAGCTCCTCATAGAGCTCCGTAGGCGATTTTTGTTCCTTTATAAAGTTGTTAGTGATGAATACTTTTAATGATTTAAACATAAAGCAGGGAGGAGAAGAGGATGGTTGGGTCTTCAAATTAATGTTAAAATGCAAGCTTGATTTTTGCTCAATATCATCAGTGTCTTGAAAAAATTGTGGCATTTTTTTCTGAATGCCCTTACAAATATAATTAGGCCTTAAAAAAAGTTTCTGGATTCTGATAAAGTAAAACATTGACAATTTTTATATTGTATTTACTGTTTTCCAAAGTATTCTCCCTGACAATTTATACACCTTTTCATTCTTTGAAACCATTAAAAAAAGCAATTGGCAACGTGTTCTTTAGAGGTCTACTCAATAGCTTCGCGGAAAGCTATCACCGCCGATTCTGGTATCGTGAACCATATATCTCGAAATTAATCATTAATTTTTGGAAACAAAAAAGAAATCGCAGTGTGCAAGGTCTGGACTGTATGAGGGATGCGTCATTAGTTCCACGTTTGAGGTCTTCAAAAATACCGTTGTCATCTTGGCGGAGTGGGCGGATGCATCGTCGTGATGGAGGAGTATTCTGCTGCGAGGACGCTTTTCACGATTTGTTTCTAAAACACTGGGCAAGCAAATGTTAATGTACCAATTGCAGAGACTGTTCTTTGGTTTTCAACTAAAATTGTCGTGTAATATCCCGTCTTGTTTAAAAAAGAAGAAACCATCATTTTACCAGTGCATCGACCTTTCTTAGTTTTCGTCGGCAAATCCTCAAAAGCAAAGACCCACTCTGCCGATTGGCTCTTTCTTTCTGGTTCGTAACAGTACACCCAACGTTCGTCTCTTGTTACTATATCATATACTGCTAATGATTGCACTTCCTCATATAATTTTTTATCATTTTATCACACCATTCTATACGCTGTCCTTTTTTAACCTAATAACGCATAACTGATAACGCAAGCGGTATCCATCTCGATCAAAGCCCCCGAACTTTCTGGTGTATGTACAAAATATTTTGAAGAAGAGAGCACAAGGGAAAATAAGTATAGTTAATTGCAGTGTCCTTTTAGAACCAATCAACCAAGCGATGCTCTTTTTCATAACCTTCATATATATTTATTTAGACTTCACATTTTTTCGGCGCAGTTCAGAACAATCGTTTAGCAACAACGATCAAAAAATGCAATAGGCAATTTATATTTTATTTTGTTCGGCTTTCAATGGCTCAAATCGCAATACTCGCTCTCAAATGACGCGTGTAATTCCTCAGAATTTTAAGCTTGAAACCTTAGCAATTTTTCCACTGCATATTTATCGTGATTCTTGACAAATTACGAAATGCGCTGCTATTCCACATTATCATACAAAGTACATAATATTGCGCTCGACAAGATCGTTAGCAGTTTTGTATCTCCATCATCAGCATCTGCTCGTATTGATATCAAGGCGAGCCTGCCTGCTTAGAAGGCAACTAATTGGTCTATAGTTTCCCTTACGACTAGATTAATATAAGCTGGCGTCTCTATAAGAATGGGCTTGCAAACCTAAAAATGGCCACCAACAGGACGAAGACGGATGAAACAAGATACTTTAATATTTACAGTGTCTATGGAGGCATGTGTGCGCAAAAACTCAATAATTAATATGAAGAACAAACGCTGCATGCTCTCACTACAAACACTGCAAATAGGGTGAATCCTCACACTAAAAGCCTGATGTTAAAGAGTCACCTCATCGTTAATATAGAAAAATTAAACAGTTAGTAATAGTAATTACATGATATACAAATAAATAGATAATTTAAGAAAGAATGGGGGAATACATCAATTAGTCAAAATTTAAAAGAGGTTTTAAAGGATATTTTTAAAGGCAGGTAAAAATATTGTACGTAAAGTCACTCCCAGTTGATTCCACACAATCGCTGAACTGTAATAGAAACTTCCCTGTACGCTAGACTTCGTGTGGTACCCGGGGCGTTTCTGGAAACATACCAGCTAGGGAAGTACGAGGACGACGGCGCCATATCAACTTGTTAACCTGCTCCACGCACAAAATACAACACGAAATGGTTACGGAGGCGAATCAACAGCGCATCAAAACCTACTGGAGGCAGTCAACGAAAGGCAGCGCTCCGCCGCGACGTTATGTGAATGAACGGACCAATCAGAAGTCGAGCAACTGGAAGAATTCACAACAGCAGTCGAATTCACAACAGCGGCGGAACAACAAAAGTCAAACAGCTATAGTGCTGTGTAAAAGCGAGACAGCGAGCGGCTCCGAAAATCATACGCGCCGTTTATAGTGACTACGATGGCGTCGCGTAACAAAAATCAATATTGAATGGTCGCAGCGGGCGGAGCCATTGCGAAGCGTAGCTATAACGACACGTTTTAATGCTCGCGATAATGGGCAGTGATCTAATTAACTGATAACAGATAAATTTATTTAATTATTTTTCCGGGTTTGTTTAATTTCTGGGGGAGAATAAATTCACCTCATTTATTTATTAATTCAGCGGCCCGTCTCGCGTCATAACAGTGCACCTGCACACAGGCAAACGTAGGTAATTTAATAAGCGAGCGCTCAGTAAACAATGAAACCTTTTGTTATGATGCATATTGTCTTATATTTTGATATAAATTAGAGCTTTTCATGTGAGCTCGTATGTATACATTTAAATTTAAATAAATAAAAAAATATTTCAACCAATTACGTGAACCGTTTGACTACCAAACCCAAACGTAGATAGGTCGCTCAGGGTTTGGTACCCTATACGAATCTCGTATTTCGGCTCTAAATATGTGACGCCAATATATTTTAAGCAGAGCATATACCGCTGCTCATTGCAAGGGTAACCAATTACTTAATTAGCACTATATCACAAGTGTGGTACAATCGAATCGTGTGACAGCCGAGGTGAGGCAGTCCGCAGTCCTCTCCTTCTCGGGACTCGCTTGCGGACTCGGGCGCAATATTAAATTATATTCCTATCGTATATCTATGAATGCGGCTCCACACCACACGTCCCACATCGGAATAACATTATATTGTTATTAAAATTTATTACGAATATTTTATTGATTTTCATTGTCGCACGAGGCGATGCCCGCCGCATGAGCGTGTGAACGCGCGCACACGTCAACCTTATGGAATTTCCATTTTTCTATTTCAATTGAGTTTCAATCGAAGCCGGCTTTATGCAAGTAATGAATGAATAAATGAACGAGTCTCTTTAAAGAAATTCTTGTAATGCGAGTAATTCATCTGCACGAGGAGAAAAGAATAGGCGCGTGGCGAGATCCCTGCGGCACATCAGCTTTGTTACAATGTCGTATTTTAACTCTCATTTGATTCTTTGTGCGTCAGAAAAGAAAGCACTGCTCTTTCTATATTGAAAATAAATGTTTTATTTGGGTGGCCCTTTCGTACCATATGTTAAAGTGCACGGAGTAGTGTATGGCGCCTTACGGTATCATCTTTTTTATAGAAGTAAGTGGTTCCATAAACTATTATGAATACAAATAAACGAACGAACGAATTATGCTACCCTAGGCAACCCTTTTGAGTCTTAACATTTCCGTGCATCTTGGGTCAGATGGCTGCGTTAATATTATTTTGATCGTACCAACTCACGGTTCAACTCTTATCTGGTAGCCTCCTCGAAGAGGGATTTAACCTGGTGAAGCCGATGTGCGGATCTGGGGGAAAACCTCGAGCCGTCCTGGGCGGCTGATACACTGATCGGCCTGCTCGCCATGCTGCTCAATCGGCAAATGACCAGGGGAGTCTAGAAATGTAGACTCCCCTGACCTATGACGGCGAGGGTAGTTGTTGACCTATGTTATTTGTCAGAAACGATCCGTTAGCCAACCCGATGCCGAGTGAGCTTGACGGGCAAAGGGCGCCTCGGATCCGCTATAATTTGAGTTACGAATTACCGCCAACATTAGGTAGAGACCGAGAAATCCGTCTAAATCTGATAGTAATGGGGGAGAGTCTGCCCGCTGGGTGATTTTCCCCAGTGCCTCGCCGTAAGGCGTTGGACTGGGGAAGGTGTTGTACTCTTACGGGCTGTTGGCTCGTAAGACTCCAACGCCTGGCGCCAATAAAGATCGTTATAACATCCAGATTGGCGGGTTCGCCCGTAGCATTTACACCCTCCAACAACCTAGCCATTAGTACTCCTGAGACGGTGAACCGAATACACCGAATTCAACTTAAAGGTAGCAAAGGGCTAGAAGAATACTTCCTATTTAACGATTTGCTCCCAGATCAGCAATTTCCATATCCTGCTGGTCGTTTCAAGGTGTAGGCAGCGCGCGCCCTCGTGCGTTTTCTGTTTGACAGGTGACCGAAAACGGCGCGTCACCTCCCTCTTCCTTGACTTGGTTGATTTGGTTGACCACTCTCTTTGTTCGTTTGTTGAAACTCTAGTACCATGGCATAAGAAAACGTGCTCTTAACCTGATTTGCTCCTCCTGGTGAATCGAATTGACACCACTTTTGTCGACAGCGATTCCTTATAATCAGACCCCAGATTTGCGTCGGAGGGTGCTCCACAGGGTTCTGTCCTGTAACAAGACCCATATTACGCAATTTCACCTCCGAAATGTCGCCAACTCCGATTGAAAGGTATTGTGTGATAGTCATTAAAAGTTATAGGATTCGCTAGCTTTAACATCCTCGGGTTTACTCTTGACTTCGGACGTTGGGACGGTCACATCGACACGCTCTGCAAGAAACTCAGTCGTGCTTGTTTTGCTTAATGGAAAATCGTGTTAATAAATGCTTCAGAGACCCTTCGACAATGCTACTTTACAATTCTCGGTATTTATTTGACAGTATTGTATGCAGTAACTTCCTTCGATGGATTTGACTGTAGCTTAATCTTTTTTGTTATCGTCTTTTCTTCGAGAAGCTTGAATATTTTCCCTCTGGGTGGCAGGTCTCCAGTTAGTACGAGCATTTTCCTCAATATTCATCTTAACAATTCGTAGGCTTTGATCGGTTGGCCTTCGTCAGAGCTGCTGCTTTTAAAGCTATATATGTGTATAAGTACATAATCTCCTCGACTGGCCTTAGTGTTACACCTCCGATTCTAAGTTAGGGTTGTGGTACAATGAAAAATAAAAACAATACGCTGGAAAAAGTAAACGCTTTCTTGGTTGTTAGCCTTGCAACTATATTTACTAGTGGCATAATAACGTTAATCGAAACATAACCGCAAATGTCTCCCGGCGACCAATGTTTAATTAATTTACGAAGGAAATAAAATCATATGCTAATGTCTTTTTACGGTGAAGATATTAAAACAACACGATGTAAAAATATTATAACAACTTTCATTTGCATTCATAAAACACCGAATGTTAATTAGAGAAATCCAATTCAACGGCGGCTGCGGATTGGGAAGACGTTTACCTATGTAGTAGAGGATGTACGAATGTTACTTTCGAGTTGTATGCGGATATTATTTTGGATTGGGAGGTATATAGTATAGAAGTCCACTAGCTCCATAGTTGTTAATATGGTGACAAGATGATATGTGTCAAAAAAGTAACTTTGCCTAGTTCTCTCATATACAAAACGGATAGAATTTGCGTGAAGTGAAGAGGTTTGCGTAAACGCGTCGTATGCATGGTCCGTTCATTGTTTGGTTTAGTGTGCTAATTGTTGAACTTCAGACCAGGCTGCCAGAAGTCTGGAATCCATACCCACGCAATCTGCTATATTAGCGGGCTGTCAGTGCGGGTATCGCAGCTTAGCAGTCTTTACTGGTGAAGATCCATGTAAATAGTCCACGACCATAAGACGCGTGATTCATTGGGCGCCGCATTGTATATTTGTCGCAGGGCGCCCTGCCCTTCGACGCCACACCCATAAAGCTGGGTGAATGGGCCCGGCTCTTATGAAGCTCTGCTAAAGAGCGATTGCACAGCGGTAGACATCACGGGCCTTATACAAGGCCCGTCGATTGACTCACTGATCTGATCTGAACTTCAGGTTAGCAGTTATAGAAGCCGATACAGCATATAAGATGCGATAATAGATACTACACTCAACATTTTTGGTTCCCTTAAACCAAAAACATAATAATTACAAAAAGATTAAAATGAGGTAAAGTAATTAGTGAAAAGTTTTTTTTTTCATTTTGTCCGTATGTATGGACAAAATGGAAAGCTACGTATATGTAGAGTTATGAAAATGTATAATTATGTAACAAAATGGTAATAAACAATTAAATTGGCAGAGAATACAAATATAACCTTTGTAAAGCTCTCCTATATCTTTAGGTCTTCAGTATTAATGTTTAAACTTTTTATTTTATCATTCATACATCTTATTCTTTCTCTATTGCCCTCACATAAAAGTTTCCATTTTGCCCGATTGGTATCCGGATCTAAGACATATATATTATTCAAAATATGGCATAATTTTATCATCATACTAGATAAATTCTATGAAATTACTTTGAAATAAACATAAAAAATAGCAATCATACCCAAGAATTCAAAAATGCTATTTAAAAAAAATCTCCAAATTCATTGTACTGAATGCACAAAACACAAGTTACAATCCTTTGCGGCACTAGATTTTCGCAGTCAAAGGGAATTTTGTCCGTCAACGGCTTTTTTTCTATACTATCGATGTGCGAAACTGAAAGAGGGAATGGGACAGGAATTGGAGTTATTATAACTTCTGTTATAATAACTCCAAATCCTGCGCTGTGCCCTGCGCATCCATTTTGCCCGTCCTTACCCTATATTATTTAAGGAGAAAGGCGAATATTAATTATAGTGAGAAAATAATAATATCTGAAGAAATGCAAGACTTGGAGAGATAAAAAATCAAAGCACGATAATGAATGCACTAGTAGATCTTTAGATAAATGTTTTTTGGTCATAACTTTATGGTACCAAATTGTCCAATGATTAAATCAGTTTCATAATCCGTTCTCTATGCTAATCTGGGGTGTGAATACGTATTTAAGGCGTTCGTAAACTCTGGTATGCATCGGTACGAGGCGATTGAGCCATCAATAATAGCGGTCCGCCTTCTCACTGTGATACTGAATTGGCGTGCGCTATTGCCGATGTTAACATGATAAATATTGGAATAAGAAATAATGCACTTTATAAAGTATATGTAAAGACTCATTCGCACGAGTACAACTTAAAGTGCCGTGGACTCATTTATGTATTAGGATAATAAAAAAAGTATTTATGTATTAGACAAAAATAACGAGAAGTCAGAATGTAAACATATGGTCCGAAGTTTGACAAACCCTTGGGTTTTTCCCCCTGCAAAGTGCATTATTAGAAATATTAATTTGATTAATTTCTCTTTGGTTTCAGGTAAGCGATATTGTTGATCCTGTACGAATAAAACAACACCGTCGTGAGTAACTGATTTATTTGTTACAACCCCCATTAATCGCTGAAATTGGGTTAGGTAATATCTTATCAAGTCTTTCAAGTTTAGCAAAAGTATTTAACAAATACGCTATGAAAGGCGGTACTCACCAATGAAGTTTACTTACGAAGCTTTTTCTTCTTCTTCTTGAGAGAATGACAAACACACAGCGAGGGTGATTTATGCCAAGTAAAGGGATGATTCGGTGAGAAATATTTGATTATAATATTTAGTATTTAGTAACTATAAAATGGCACAAGACTGAAAACAAATTGGGATAATTGTTGAGGATAGAACACTTAAAAATAGGTGGTTTAGCGTGCAATCTGAATGGTCGCAGTCACACCGCCTGGAACGTGGATCTTAAAGGAGGCGTGATAGGGTCGAGCAGTTGCCGGTGCGCTTATGGTTGATATTTGACACTTCCTTGCGGCTAAACGGTTGACGGTAAAACCACAGTTTAGGCCGGATATCTTGTTGGACAATGGAATACTTTCTACCTTTGGTCCTGGAGGATGTGTGCCACCTCCGAGTCCACTCGCACGAAAGCTTGCGATCATTGGTAGAAAACAGATATTAGTTAGGCAGCCACCAGTTGAATGCTCATCCATGGGATCGGGAGGAACTAGCCAACGTTTTCAGGTCCCCATCTCCCTGAATTACTGGGAAACAAACAAAGGATTACCTCATAATCGACAAATTACAAGATAGAGTATCTATCTGATCTCGTTTTTTACCAATGCAGCCATATATAGTCATGAAATCTTAGCACTGCAACGCTCTCGGCGTGTCAATAAAGGCCGCGACGAGCACCTCTATCAAATTGAAGGGTGTTTTTTAGGGGTATCAACATTAAATACATATTAATTTTAGATATATAAATATATTATTAAAATATTATTGAAATATCTTATTAAATATATTTTGAAATATGTCATTTAAATATATTATTAAAATATATAAATAAAT
>JAOPUG010000376.1:26893070-26906177 GCA_027564375.1 Micropterix facetella | reverse complement strand
GATATGTATATGGATATGGGTATGTATATTTATACGTATATTTATACATATACGTATTGGGAGGACATTGGGTCAAATACAAAACTAGTCGTATGACATGTCGGCCGTCTTCCTTTTAGTGAATGCAACGTTTCTTTTCGCACATGCTCAAGGCGCGTTCCAGGAACGATAAACAGGCAGTAAAGTTGTCTCCTGCGCAGCCGCCGGCCAATATCACAGACGAGGGTACGAGGGGAAAGGAGTCACGCGGAGCCAATATTTTTCGACGTCCAACAGTAAATCACGTTACCTTTACCGGCGCTTAAACGCCGGTCATTTCGGATGCAAAGCGATGCCTCCCCACTATTTTACGAGAATCGGCCCCGTGCGTAAAACAATACGATGCTACCCGTAATACGTTTTTTTGGGATTCCTTACCAGAGCGTGCAAACGGTGCCTGTGTTAATGATAGTATGGGGGGATAGTCGAGTATACGACTACCCGCACTTTTAGGCCCATTGTGGCGTACCCCCACCTATATATCTATTGGCCACCTGTTCATATTTTAGATCCTGCAACCAGATTATCTGGGAACTGGTCGCAGAATCCACGACTGATTGAGGCCGCCAACCTCATCCATAACAGCCATGATGGTCGAATGGTTCCATTCAGCTTGAGACGGATGGCCAGTTTGAGTTTTTTGGTCGGCGCAACTCTTGGCTCAGAATCCATCCGGTAGCCTCCTGGAACAGGTACTACCCTGGAAGACCTTAGTGAACTCTACCTGCAGATGCATTCTACAGTAGTAGGTAGTCGTGATATGAAGTGCGCTAGGGGAACTGCCTAGGGCGTACCTTGGGCAGCTGTGTATCTGCGCAACCGGCAAATTAGCAGAGGAGTCACGAAACGTATGTTAAAACCGCAGGGTTGACTGCAGGTTGATTCGCTAGATGTTGACTTAATATAACGTATCCTTAGAAAAGACCGATTGGCCTCCCGATCCTGGTGACATGCCGGCAAAGAGCGTCACGGGTCCACGATATATTTTACTTCTTCAGTAGGCAGAGGTCGGGATTGCGCGTACTAATGCCGCGGGAGTGACTTCGAATTTGGAACCAGACTAGAGGGCGGAGAAATTCGTCCAAAACTGGTAGATAAGGGGCTTAACGCCCTATTGGCTTACCGATGCCCTCGCCGTTTAGGATGGCGTCTGACCGTGGTGGAACTGGATTAGTAGATTGTTTTCATCTTAAGTCTTTGCGACTCCTTTCGGGGTTACTACACGACAATAGTCATTATAAAATCGATATGGCGGGCTCGACTTCAGCAATGGACAATCTATAGCCATAGCAGCCTCATATGTGCCCATTATTTTCTCTCTTCTTACAGCTAAGCTAGGCATGTACACACAACATGCTCAGCTGACTCCCTGTATGCGGCCCCCTAGATGCGGAGTCGTCGACGATCCTTAGTGTGTGCATATGCTTGTTAAGACTACAGTGCCCAGTGAGTAAGTCTTCCCTGAGATATCCCTTGAAAGTCTCAGGCATTACCTTGTGATTATCAATAAGACGAAACACGGATTTTACCGCTGTACCCGACGTTTTGACGATGTTACAACCGCCATTGTTCATTTCTTTTTCGTTCATATTATAGTAAGATGTTAATCTTAGCATGGGTTTCTCTTATGACCCTTTTTGCTCACCTCAGGTTTATTTCTTTCCATCCATACTTTATCCACTCCTTGATTCTGTTACGCAAACAGCCGTTGTGTACCCCTCCACCAGTGGCAGTGTGTATTCTGGTTCAATTAGTGGTCGTGTCGATCCATACTTTTACAAGTATATTCGCTTTCTCATTGCCTATCACTCCACTGTATCTGTTGACCCAGGTTCCCAATGATTCCATGTAGCTTGGGCCTGATGGCCTATTTGTGTTATTTGTCGGCCTAACTTACGGTTCAGATCCCATCCGGTAGCTTCCTCGAAGAGGGATTTAACCTGGAAGGGCAGCTGTGAACACTGCTTGCGGCTAACCTGTAGTCGTCGACAGTAAGGATCGGAAGTGTGGTTTCGGGTGAACACCTCGAGCGGATCTGGTTTGTGCACCGGGCTGTGTCAGCCAATCCCTTCCGCGCTCAGACAAATAACCGGGGAACTCCGGAAACGTACGTTTCCTAAGACATCGGGGGTAAATGTTCACCTGATCTCATCTGCCCTTAGAAACGATCCCGAGTGAACTTGACGGGCAAAGGGCGCCTCAGATACGTACTAAATTCGAGTTACGAATTACCGTTAACATCAGGTAGAGGCCGCACAGGGGACCTAGAATCTATGACTAGACTGGAGGATGGAGAAATCCGTCCAAATCTGGCAGTAAGGTAATAACCCGCTGGGTTGCACTTCCCAGTGCTTCAGTAAGGCGTTGGACGCAGTACGGGCTGTTTGCGTAGTTTGACTTGTGGATCGTTTTTTCCCCCTTCAAAGTCTTTGCGTTCAGCCCATGGCAGACGAGATGACTGCAATCGTTATAACTACCTGGTCTGGCGGCATCGATAGTTGCACTGGCACCTTTCCATTGTTCCTTGACCCATGTGAGTTGCATTCAATTCAACAATTTTATTTCTTAAAAATCTTACCAGCTTTTCGAAACATAGCCTATTTATGTATACAATTATTCTAAAGTTAGCACTAAATATTGTGGATAAAACCTAATATTAGACAAGTAGAAAAATAAAGAAATGAATAAAAAAGAAATATGCATTAGTTTTTACAAATTTTAAGTTTCCTACTTCACGCCAGGCTGCATAGAACGATTAAGTAAATTCATAGATTTGATAATTTAGTAATTTGATAATGATAATAATAATTTGACCTATTGATAATGATAATTTGATAATTTGATTTTATGAATTCTATATATTTTAACTATACTTGAAAATAAAATAAAATAATAGATGATATAACTAAAGGGTACTGAAATGATTATTGGAATAATGTAATAACTCAAATTATAAATATTATTCAATAGCCTGAAGTAATAAATAGTCAAAAATAATAAAAGCAGATCGAAAGGAATAAATGTTATTAAAAAGTAGAAAATAGTATTTGCAGTGATAAGATTATCTATAAATAATAAATGGTATTAAATAGTTGAAATGTAATGTAATAGTCAAAATTAATAAAATCAGAATAATATAAATAACCTAATTTAAATAAAATATTGAAAATTATTTTATAATTTAAGTTTTAATGCTCCTCTTGTAAAACATACTCCTTATGTCGGTTTTTAAATATTCGCGTCTTTCCTTACCCGGCCAGATTTTTTAGTTGAAAGGGCAAACCGTCAAGGAGTTTAATGCCGACGTATTTAGGGCGTCGTCTGAAAGACTCCTTTCGAGGACTTGGCAATTCTATATTGTTATTTCTCTCGTGTCATGCTTATGATATTCATCGCGAAGCTTATAGTTTTCTAGTTGGTAATATGGAAACATAATGCATTCAGATGTATAAAGGGATGCCAGTGTTAAGATGCCTAAATATTTGAATTGTCCTCTACAGCTCTACATTTCATGCATGATTCGTAGTGCATATTTTTGTAGTTAGAAATTTTTTGACGTTTGCTCACTGTATATAGACCCCAGAATATTATGCCATCTCGTAATATGCTTTCAAAATATGAGTGGTAAACCATTTTTATGTCCTGAGAAGATAGAGTTTTTCTTAGCATTTTCATAACGAAACATGCACTAGATAACTTTGACTGTACAACTATATGGTCAGCATGCTCATCCCACCGCAGGTTTTCGTTAACTATTATGCTTAAGAATTTGATATATTTTACTTTAACATTTTTTTGTAATCGTGATTTGTAATGTAATTTGAAAATGTTATAACTACCTGGTACAGTTTTACCTTTAAATGGCATAGATACTGTTTTAGACATGTTAAGTGTTAGTGAGTTGATTTTCAGCCAATTATAAATTATCATTTATCTTTAGGTCATTTTCTATTGTATCTATAATTATTTTTTCATTTTCGTGTGAGAAATTTAGGCTGATTTGCTATTTTCATTTGTTATTTGTTTTTATGGCCGTCCTATTTATTTATAGTCTATAGCCTCCAATATATAGTCTAAAGTCAGACCTAAATATTTTATTTGGTTAACTTTTACAGTTTCTGCTCATGTGCAATGACAACTTCCTAGCTTCTTACATACATTGTTATGACATTATACAATTTCATGACTACATCAGTATCCTTTTATACGAGTACAGAATAATTTAACAATGAAAGAATAATTTAAGAGTAACTAACAATGAGTAAGGAATTTAAGAAATATACTTAAAATATAAAAGAAATGAAAATTACAGTATGTTAAAAAGCAGTAGTTATAAACTATCACGAAATATGTATATCAATGCGAATGTATTGATATATGAAAGAAATATGTATATCAATAAATTTGTTTTACAGACGACACGTAACAGGGATGTCGTTAATTAATCCAGCATTGTTTCTCGCTAAAGGAGGTTTGAATAAATTCGGGTTCAGAGATTCTGTTTGTTGCATGAAAATATATTTTTTCAATAAAAGAGGTATCGACTTTGTAATATTTTTTTTTGTATTAAAATACTAAGACTGCCACTTTGCTGCGTTTTTCAAGCGTTATTTGTTTTGAAATCAACCAGTTTTTCTTAGTCAGCTGATTTTTATGTGCCATCACGGATACCTCCTAGAAGGGAACCATACTGATTCTCAACATACTCTATCAACAACGACGCCTTATCAGTACAACAGGGAAAGTATGAGCTATATTTATCAGCCACAGTAATAAACAACAACTGATATAAATTGACATCGCTAAGCTCACGAGCAGATAAGACAACTAACAGGAAGTTGCCAGAATATAGTTTATGATAAGTAAGCGATAAGAAATATATAAATAGATAAGCGTAACACATTATTATTCATTATTATTGTACGCTTAATAATGAGTAGACGTGCTAAGCCAAATTAAATTAGATGTAAAATTAATTGATATACAGTTGGATTTTTTAACGTCAGTTCGCGACCACCAACATCATTGTCCGTATTCGCAGACACTTCCTCTAAATATATTTACCTCTATCGCAATACAATTAAAATGCGGATTTCATAATATCCAGGACCCAAATTCAAGATGATTATGAAGCAGGATCAAGCTGTAATTCTCATGGTCAACCACAGCATCTTGTCTGCTTTCTCGACTACATTTTCAAAACGTAATTCCTAGAGCATGGATGCTAATGACAATTCTTGGGTTGTTACCAATTATTATGTAGTCGTATCAACGTGACTTCGAGTGGCATTTATCTGTGTTGAGAGCCATTTTATTTTCTGAACACCAAGTAAATCAAAGTCTCTTTGTGTTTTATGGAATCAGATAAGTACATGAAGAATGTGATTATAAATATTGAGATCGTCCGTCAGCATTCATTAAAAAAATACATTTTCATATATCTACTGGACAGACCATTTAGGAAAAATAAAAATAACCGGGGCTGAAGTTGGATTTTATTATTTTAATATTATAAGAAAACGAATAGTATGTCTAGATTCTACTAGTTTAGAAATTGATAGATTGTCGCGTCGGCTCAGCATTCATTTCGAAATCAACGCTCCTATCCATTTAGTCGATCTCAGCATCGTTACCTCCACTTAAGCTCTCCTGCCAGATGCTTAATCCTGAAATGTGGCGACCATCCAACGGCGCATTAACTAAGGCAATAAAATTGAATGCGATCTTGACTGCGGCATCCTACAATCTTTTCCGTAAACATTTTAATGTCGTCCATTTGGATCACGACGCTTTTTTACGATTTCAATTGCCTACTTTCGTTTCTATAGTTTCTCGTGTATAATATGGATGAAGAGAATAATACTGGCGTGGCGGCTGGGTTCCCTGTGTCTGATATGCTATCCTGTGCGAGTTTGGGCATCGTTGCAATCTTCTTAATATTTGGCAACTGTTTATAGTTCCTTATCTCATGTTTGTATCTCGAGAGATTTTTAAGATTCTTATATCTGAAGCAGGCTGGATATTATCCACTGCTATATTCGATCAATTTCGTGCGGGGCATGGTGGGACTCAACACTTTACAGTTGGATAAGAGAGCTGATTTGAATCTTGCATGTCGTGAAGATCCTTAAGGGCGAAGCGAAAACACCCTGTCCTACTTTTAAAGCTAGCAATATTCGCTCCTAGCAATTACGCCCATGCTATATCGCACGCACTTCTGTCAGTACCCTTCTTATTCATGAATCTACTAGAATTCATTTTAGTTGCACGTGCAGCATGGCGTTGAAATTCGTTGATATTTAAAAATACCCATATACGCTATACTCGCTTCACCTATTGGTCAGATCCTCCTTCAGGCCAAGTAAGCCAGGATACACCCGCAGCAGCATCTAAAGGCTTAAAACCTATTCCAATACATTTGTCTCGTCACCACGATTCCAAAAAATACCAATGTACGCTATGCTTGCTCTACCTATTGGTCAGATCCTCCCCCTGGCCAAGTCAGATTCTCCTCCAGAATGCACCTGCTGCAGAACATGTGGGAATCAGGTCGAATTTGCTGCCACCTGGTGGTGCTTAGGGTCACCCAGAGAAGCTGCATACCAAATTTGGTGAAGATTGGTCCACGGGGCGGACAAACAGGACATCAGACTACATATATGGCCCGTCGTACGTAGTACTAAGGACCGGCCAAAAATTGCAAGTTTTATCCATATTCACTATTAATTATTACTTATTATTGCATGTTGTCTTTTGAATTTGGTATTTTTTACATAAACTATATACATTAAACTTGCAGTACCGTCAATATTTTTTTCCAAATCAAATATTAGTGTATTTTAAAATAGTGTTTTCTACATCACGTTTCTAATATTTTTCTCATACAAATGCGCCGAGCCGTCTTCGTTCGGCGCATTTGTTTGAGATGAGATTTCGGGTTTTTTACATACATCGTCGTCTTAACCAACTCCCATTAAAATAGCAAAAATTGCAATAGGAGCTATTGACATTTTTTGTTCTAAAATTTCCTTTGTAGAACGGCTATTTCATACAGGTATGAACCTAATAGATAATGGATATTGAAATTGATATTGAAACTATTGATATCTCTATTTGGTATTGAAACTATTGCGTACTGGTTTGTTTGCTACATTATACGAAATATTGTATACTCTATCGAATTCGACCCGCTATTGCATCCCGAACAGTTGGTTTAATTATGGAAGGCCGTTGTGCAAGTAACCACTGTACAGAGTGGGTACAGACACAGATTAATAATGGAGTCACGTTTTCATAACAGATGCGACACAAACTTAATTTTATCTTCATTGACGCACTCTTCGGACCCTTGCATTCAGAGAAGCGAACCGTAGGCGTATGAGCGAAAGTGTTTTACAAATCAAAGGCCCCTACAGTCCGAATCAGGGATCTTGTTCCGCCGAACACTGGCTCAGATCACATTATGTACCTATTGCATTTATTAAATACCAATGCAACAATGCACGATATTAGATGTCATGTAGCGGCTATATTTTTTCACCAGGCAATTTGATTTTCTTTCTCGTACAGAGTTTTTGATGGGTTTGTGTTATATATGTGAACGCGTTTTTGAGCCGGTATGCGAGGGACCAAGGTTGTTGACGCGCCCTGTACTTATGTGCAAAACTCCGCTATGTACAAAGATGTATCTAACATCATGAGTTCATGAGTTCTACCTAGCTACTTCCAGTTAACCACAACTTACAATTTACATGTTTTTTTAAACATAACTTGTTATTAGGATTTATATAGAACACACACAATGTATCCGCGGCTCTACCCGTTAAAATGTTGATGTGTTATTATTTTCTCTGTTGTTGTATATTGCATTGCACAAGGAAGATGTTTGGTAAGACAGAAGATATACCTATATATTGACACTGCCTTAAGTGACGATGAGCAGTAGTAGATGTGATATAAATTTTATAGATTTTAATTCCTGCGAACTTACATATTTTCGGTAATTTTTAAAAGTTTCTTTGAGAACCGCTGAATTTGTATTTTTGCAATATGCACTAATCTGTAGACCTACTTTAATACTACATTTCATCCGTCCTAATTTTCTATACATTTCGAAGGAGAAATCTAGCAATAGTAATTTATTACTGATCAGTTGAACTATGTTGTCCATACGATCTCGAATGATATTGAAAGGCAAAGGACGCCTCGGATCCGTGATAAATTCGAGTAACGAATTACCGCTTACATCAGGGAGAGACCGCGCAAGTGACCTCGAATCCGTGACCAGACTGGAGGATGCAGAAATCCGTCCAAATCTGGTAGTACGGGGGTGAGACGGCCCGCTGGGTGGCAATTCCCAGTGCCTCGCCGTAATTCGCTGGATTCTTACGGTCTGTTGGCGTAGTCTGTCTGTGGATTGTATTTGTCCAAAAGTCTCTGCGTTCATCTCAGGTTGAATAAACGACAACAGTCGTTAAAACATCCTAGGGTGACGGCTTTGCCAAACTTCCTAGTATTAATCGGTCATTATTCCTAGGGTGTTAAAACATCCTAGGGTGACGGCTTCTCCAAACTCCCTAGTATTAATCGGTCATTATTTGTCACAAACAGAGATATTTTTTGTCTAGTTTCAAAATTTATTCTGACTGAATTTATTCTGATTTTTATCTTACAATTTTCTTATTTATGATTTATTTTTTCTTGTTCATCGTCCAATTTGTATTGAAATGTTGGATATTATCATTTACCATTGTAATGTGTGTATTATTGCAACCTCGAAAATAATGTTATCGGTTAGTTTTGCCTAGGAATGCGGCGAATTGACCACTTTTAAGGTGGTGAAGCATCTCGTATATTATCGATCTATTCGTTAATCTGTGGCACAGATGAGACATGCGAGTAGAGTAGGTCTGTTTGGCCTTTATCCGCGGGCTATCGTCGCCCGGGTAGGGCTTCGTGGGCAGCCACTGCTTATTACCGAGATACCATTACTGAATTATAGTTTATTGAATAACATTGTACGGGCGCTGAATGACATTCATCTGCCGGTTTGATTGATTGGGGCGTCTTTATCAACGATGGGACGAGAACACGTTTGTGGGTAGCCTCCTCTTGCTTGCTCGCATTGCAGACGGCCGCCACACGTCGCACACTGTTTCGATACATTCGAATGAATGAATAAATGAATTGTGCCAAATGAATTTTGCTAAATCGAATACGCTAGAAATCCATTTTAAGGTTGATAAGCACCTACCTTTAAAAGAAAATGTGGGAGAAGGTAAATCAATCAACCAGTTTACTAACACGTTAGAGCCTTAAGAAGTACAGTCCTTAGGAGAGTGAGGATCTAGGATTGTGTTTGCATTAAATAGTGTTTATCGTTTTTGTGTCTCTCCTTCCTAATTCTTTCGTCCATAATGTTAAGTATATTCTGTTTCCTTGTATTGGCGATCCACTTGTCTATTCCTCTTCGCTAGTTTCCATATCAGTTTCATCTATTTTATATATTTCCTTCACTATTTTCCTGATTTTAGTTTGTCTTGTACCAATTCTTCCCATTCCTTTTTCGTTTTGCCAAAATATCCCATGTCATAAGTAAGAGATTTTTTCTATGTATATCGGTATTCCTACATACTTTCTATTTACCTGCTGAGTACCGATGTGGTTATAAGTAGGTATATACGGTGACTGCGAAGGATGTGACCGCAGTCATTTATCCTGCAGGTTTTTTGTAATATTTTTTTGTGATCGAAGTGCTTGCATATTATTGTTCTGGGTGGCAGATTTCTAGCTTTCTAGTTTAGAGCATTTTCCTCAGTATGTATCTTGCGGAATTCTTAAGTCTCGATCCGTTGGCATTTGCTAAAGTGGCTGTTTTCGAGGTGCATATCTGTTATCTTGATTTACTTATTAGAGGTAAAATTATTGTGTTGAGAACACCGTTATTATGAATTGTTAATGTTGCTGAAAAAAAGTGTTATTTATAAAAGTGCACATAAAAGGTCTTTTTGTTTTCTTCAGTGCGTTTCCTTTTCGCTTGCTCGCTTGAGAGCTATTATGAACCGCAGCTTTCATTCTGGAGGCTCGATTATTCCGGGGTATTGTATTCCGGGGTATACTCAATAATTTTGGATAATCCAATTCGGCTTTCATTTTAACCCAGGTCTTGCCTTAATTTTGTTCTTCTTGGATCGTCGCGAATTTTGTCTCGGCGACCTCTCGGTCTGTCGCTTTGGGATCTAGTCAATGGGTTTTTCGGGAGATATTTTCTTTATCCCTTCCGAGTGTATGGCCGATACAACCTTATTTAAGTTTTTTAGTTTATAAATGGATCCTGGTGTGTACAATAGTCTTTCTAAGCGCGATGCTCGGAGGACCTGTACAGTGCTACATTGTCGCCGTGCAGAAAATATACAGAAATTGAAGTATTTGTAGTTTCAATTTTGCGTAATTCAATTGAACTACCAAGTAGTTATAATATCGGACGACGACGTTAGGACTGAGAGATAAGAGATAATACTCATTTAGGCTTGTTCACGTTCCTTTTGTATGGGAAAATCTGATGATTATTTATGTGGACAATTCCTATTTTAATCGCGAAAAAGAAAGTTCTTTTGTTACGTGTCTTTTTCCGGCTGACCTTTCAGATTTGGCTGCAGCTAAAATTAACAGAAAAGTCTCTAAACATTCCAGAAACGATGTATTTTTCTGATTTGATGCAAAAAAATGTCAGAAATCAACATTTTTCCACGTACTAAAAAAACCGACTTCCGCATAATTTAGCCGCAGCTATAATCACACCATTGACAACGTTATATCACTGCATTATAATGATTAGAATATTTCCCCTATACTTATTAAAGATTTACGCTATTGTTTATATAGTTTTAAAAAGTGTAAAGTTTGATGTCCGCTATACAATAGTGCCGTATAAGTGCCAATTTTTTTTTATAGATTATAGAAACTTTTAAACTAGGTATTAGGTACATTTAATATTACCATTTAGTTCGTCCGTGATTACAACATAAAACTTAGCAGCGGGAAAAGCCAAGGGTTTGGCACACTTCGGCCTATATGATTACATTCTGACCTCGTTATTTTTGTATAAACAGATGGATTGACCCTAGACGACAAGAACCTCATTTTACGCATCTCATCATGGTCAACCATTTTTATTTTTGCTATTTCTACCGTTAATTCCGTTTTAAGCAGTAAAAGTTCAAAAAACCGTAAAATTCTGACTTTTTGAAGCCATCTAGTGGCCGAGTCGAAGAATAATTCTGGAATGCGGCCGCACCAACCTACCGAGGCCAGGTGGTTCCTGCATTTGCCGATAGAGTACTGACGGTCGTCGATCAATAAAACAAAATCAATGACCGGTGACATATACCTAATTGTACGCGTCTCATCATGGCCAACAACTTTTCTATTTGCTATTTCCACCGTTTTGTTTTTCATTTTAAGCTCTAAAAATGCAAAATACCGATTTTGTGGTGACAATTTGTATGATACCCCAGCCATAGGTCGTACATACCTCAAAATCAACTGGGATCTACACATTGGTCATAAATATCTATTGTTGAAAGAAAAAAATAAAACTGACCGTAGTTTACTCGAGTTATCGTGCATGGTAACTTTATTATTTTCGGATGATTGTAAGACTTCGCCCCCTCCCGCAGGGTGGGCTGACGTAATATTGGTGGAAATTCACCATTAAGTGTAACTCCGACATGAAATTTTAGATTGATTCAAGAGTGTCAAACATTTAAATGTCCAAAATCGAAATTTATACGATTTATACTCGTAGCTTGTGTTAAATTAAACACTGTGAGCTGTCGTTGCCATAGCCATGTGCCACTCTCCCACGGATCGCCATACAACTGCTATCCGCTACAAACATGCCTTATTACCAACAAATTTAGATTGCTAATTAATCCAAATCTATAATAGATAATAATACCAATAGAAATATAATGTTGAACTTCTTTTGTAAGTAAATTAATGATTTGAGCTTTATGCAGCTAGCTAAACATAAGAGACCTTAGCAGCATCAGTAGCCTATTTGTGTCGGATGTTGAAAATTCAGTGGTGAAAAAATAACGAAGTTTCTTCTTTTTGGTTAATTGTATCTATACTCGATAAATATTTTTTCTTTTTAATATTTTTGCTGAGTTATCGAACTTGGATTCATGGCATATTTTGATTATTTTCTGCAACATTCCTATTAAAAATTAATATATCTTTTTTCTTTTTTCCACAGAGTATGCAGGCCGATATAGAATCAAAGTAAGTAATCATTCTTACTATTTATTTTAATTGCGTGTTTGCTGTCTACTTCTTCCCTATAAAAAATATCCAATATTATGTATTTGTTTGATGTCATTAAGTATAATTATTATGACTATTTTGAATTCACAACGTTTGGCAGAGTTACGTCTGTTTTCATCAAGAGAGGACTGCTGTGACGCACGATGGTCTGTTTTACGCCAGTTTGGATGGTAGATTTCTCTTTTTTTTTCTTATACGTGGAACTTTTGGAGCATTTTTTAATTTATGTATGTAGTTTTATTCTGTATGTGAATAAAAAAACTCTCTGTTTTGAGTTGATTCTTTGGTAATATGAAGGCTTTTTTAATAGGTACGTATTTACTATATTTTTAAAATACATATATTTTTCTTTATTTATCCATCACATAACATCATGAACGATTAATTAAGTACTTGATTATATCCATTAGAGTATTTCAAATACGATACTTAACTAATGATTTTAAAAAGTACAGGTCGATGTAGCTTTTACAGCCTCACTAGGCCTAGGCCTGTATTGGTATTTGATTATCCAAGAGTGGTCATAAGCAGCCTTATCTTAAAATTTTGTAATATTGATAACATAATAGTAATATTATTATTAACGGATATTTATAATATAATGATAAATATAACATAAATATATAATGTCAATTTAATATAAATAATAATACGTCATATCATTAAAATAATTTATTAATAAATGCATAATTAAAATATAAATAAAATTTTAAATAAAATATATAATAAATAAATAATAAA
>JAOPUG010000376.1:26879662-26892970 GCA_027564375.1 Micropterix facetella | reverse complement strand
TATTACTACATGCATAATTAAAATATACATAATATTTTAAAGCAAATATCGAAGAACTCAATAATAATACTAATAATCATAATAAATACAATGGGTGACGTGTCAACAAGATACTTATGATAAAAAATAATAATAAGTTAGCAATAAATATTATATTAACACATTTTTAAACATCTTGTATATTTAAAGAATAGCCTTGACTAGATATTCAAATTCTCCTCTACCTTTGTCCAGTAGCCAGAGCACCACCCTCTTCTTCAGCACGGTTGCCGATGTTTATGTCAATGTATTTTGCCCCACCTCAGATATAAACATATTATTAATTGTCGACGAGGAAATGCATAATGTCTTTGTTTTTTATGTTGAGTTCTTTGCTTGTTAGCGTTGGTTGTTACGGTTTCTGGTATCGTACTTTCGCGTAGACTCTATTTACGGTACGGTCTCCTTTTAATTACCTTTATTAGGGCTTTTGGGCCTTCATTAGGGAAGCAAGAATTATTTTTGAAAAAATATTTTTACACAGCAATTAAAAAAAACTGATTGAGTTCATCATAAAAAAATATAATGATATATAAATTAACAAATTTCATCGGTTTAAATTTTTGATACCTATTTTGATGGGGAGTGATAGGGATGCAATCTAGGGGAGGGATGTGGGATCTCCTCATTATTATGCGTCTGAGGGTGTGTATGAGAGTATATTAGTATGTTTGTAATGTAACCACGCTACTAAACAGTAGCGCGATAGTGCATGTAGCTTGTAAACAAGGAAATGTGTAAGATTATTTAAAAATCAGATTTGTGAAGACAAGTGCAACGTACATTCTAAATTTATTCAACGTTAATTATTTTTGCATCTACAAAATTGTCAAAAATACATATGGTTTTAAAATAATTTCGCAATGAATATTAATAATAATAATCAACACAATAAAAGAAATATCTACGAGTAGTTTTAATCAAATCAGTTAAAATTTAAGGAAATCTGATCAAATATACATAATATACGTTGTCAAATAATAAACTCCTTAAATCTAAGCCAATAACATAAAAGTAACGTTGTATCGCCCGAGATGAACGCAGAAAATTTGGACAAAAACAAACACGTATCCAACTACTCCCACTGCCCGTGAGAGTCTTACTCCCTACCACGAGGCACTTGGCATTTTCAAACCAGTGGGATATCCTCGTGCCCTCGCTTTCAAAGTTAGACGGATTTTTCCATCCACGCATTTGGTATCAGGCTCGAAGTCGCTAGCGCGACCTCTAGCTGTTGTAATAACGTGGTAATCTATAATTCGGAAAGATCGAGGACCCGTAGCGTCCTTTACTCGGAAAGTCATTCGAGATTGTTTGGCGAACGGGTCGTTTCTAAGGATAGGTGACAGCAGGTCAACATCTACCCCCGCGTCGTAGGCCGCTTTACGCTTCTAGACCCCCCTGGCTATTTATCAGTTGAGCAAGTCCGGTAAACCAACCAATACATTAATCGTCCAGGGCTGCCCGAGGTTTTACCCCAAATCAGCCGCTATACGCATAGCGGGTTCACCGGTTTATTTGTTGCTGCCGGTGAGAGTTGAGCTGTGAGTCGGGTCGACGGTGTTGACAAAGTGGCCTTACGACCCGAGCTGCACAGCCCCATTAGGCCCCTGAGTAGGTGGATGACATATTTTTGATGAGTTAGATGCATCTTTGACCGGACAATGTCATTGCGATGGCGAGTGTAATTGTCATGATGACCGGCTTTTAACTAGCCGCCCTCTTTTATTATCCTGCGCATATAACAGTCAATTCAGATGCAAAACTTAAAATTTATTTTTTGGATAATAGGGCTATAATGCAAAAAATGTGGAAGTTCGGAGAGTGATTTTGGATGCAGTACACGAAGATTATTCAATGCGTTGCGCACAACATAAAAAAATACTCAAACATTACCATAAAAATTAACCCAACCTTCCGTAAAAGATAAATATAAAGAAGATGTAGAAAACATCCATTTGTTCAGATTCTCCATATTATGCCCTTTGCAACAAAGTATCAAAATATTTATGTCCAAGAGTCGTAAACGAGGTGTAATATGAGGCGATCGTAAAATGTTGCCGAAAGGTGTTCCTTTTCTAAATATTCGGAGGATAAAGCGATTTTGCACGCGCATCTGCCGCGCCATGAACGCTTCGAGTTCTCCTAAATTTCAATTATCTTGTCTTCGTTTTGTAGCTTGCCGGATCGTTGACACGGAGACGGAGGTTGACAGGTTTTGACGGGGCGACGAATTGCTAATTGTTGTTTTGATGTTTAACGCGTCCTTTAGACCAAAGGCTTTATCACTCTTCATATAATTCAATAGATTTATTTTGTGTTTTATATCTTTGATTATCCTTTCAATAAAGCCTATGTTGAGTATCATTTAGTGTATTTTGATTATCATTTTGTGTATCATGACAGTATTTTGTATTTTATTTCTTTGCAATTATCCTTTCAATAATGTCTATAATGAGGACATTTCACCTTTAGATTACTTTTAGTCATCTAAAGGTACAATGTCCCAACTGAATAGCATCTATTATAGAACCACAACATTGTTTCTTCTTCCTAAACAATTTAGCCATTGCGGATGGTTATTTTTCTTCTTCTTTATAACTCCTCGGGGCGGCGAATGATGGTGTGGCTACAGCGTGGTAGCTGCGCCGTTCCAGGTGTCCGGGAAGGGGGATGCGCACAGTGGTCTCGTGGGTCCTAGATCCGCACCCGGTAGGAAGTCCACTCACCTCCGTTCGTAATGATACTATGCAGCTTGGGCTTGATGGCCTGTTTGTATTTTTAAGGTCGGCCAATTTCGCAGTGAGCTCAGATTCGATAGCCTCTCGAAGGGGGACTTAACCTGAAGGGACGGCATGTACTCTGCCTGCGGCTGTATCCTGCAGTCGAAGATAGTTGGAATCGGAAGTGACGATCCGGGGGAAAACCTCGGGTGAAACTATACGGTTTGTGCACCGGGCTGTGTCAGCTAATCGCTTGCTCAACCGGCAAATAACCGGGAGAGTCTGGAAACGTACGTTTCCTAAGAAGAGGGGGTAGTTATTGATCTGGCATCACCTATCTTAGAAATAATCCGTTTATCCATCCGATCCCGAGTGAGCTTGACGGGCAAAGGGTGCATCGGATCCGCGACAAATTCGAATTACGAATTACCGCTAATGTCAGGTAGAGGCCGCATACGCGACTTCGAATCCGTGACCACACTGGAGGATGGAGAAATCCGCCCAAATCCGGTAGTAAGGCGCGAGAAAGCCCGCTGGGTGGTACATCCCAGTGCCTTGCGATAAGGCGTTGGTCTCGCACGGACTGTCGGTGTAGACACCTAAAGGTTTCGTGTGGCTTGGGCTTTAATGGCCGCTGGTCGCCTCAACTTGCGGGGCAGCTCTTATCCGGGAATCTCCTCGAAGAGGGACCAATCCAGTGAAACCACTGTGCGGCAGATCTGGGGACGGATCCTCAGGCGGAGCTGGACGGCTGACGTACGGGGCGGGCATACCGACCGTGTTGTCAATCGACTGAGACCCGAATGGGTCTGAGAATGTATGTTCCCTAAGACGCGGAGGTAGGTGTCAAACTGTAGTCACCTATCCTAAGAAAAGATCTGTTGTTGGCCACCCGATCTCGGGATGCAGTCCGAGTAAAGTGCGCCACCGATCCGTGATATTTCCGAGTTACAACATGTCGCGTTATTACGATGGGTAGAGGTCACGCAAATGACTTCGAGCCTGGAACTAAAAGGCTGGATGGAGAAATCTGTCTAAATTTGGTAGCGAGGGCACGAGGGCCCTACTGGGTTTGAAAATTCCCAGTGCCTCGTAGTAAGGAGTAGGACTCTCGCGGGCTTTGGTGACGTTGGATTTTGGATATGTATTGTCCAGATTCCTTACGTTCATCTCGGGGCGATAAAACGATAAAGTTCGTTGGAACGCCTCGGGGTGAAGGGTTCGCCCGAGTAATAGTCTTAAACCCAACGTTGTTGGCGTAGTATGACTGTGGATTGTGTTGTCGAAAGTCTTTGCATTTATCCTACGGGAGAAAGGACGACACCGGTCGTCTCTTGGATGGCAGGTTCACCCATAGCAATTGACCCACCTCCACCCCATTCAAAGCATCCAAGAGGAAGGTTGTATAATTTATTGGTCGAAACAATTTCACTACATTATAGAATTATTTGCCTTCTTGAAGATAAATACCACTTTTACCTATCGCCAACTTTGAGGCGTATCGAAATGCCAGACAAGATCTGAAAAGATTAACTGTGATCTTCTTAGTGCTTTCCTGGAGTAGTGCTCGCCAGATACCATCTAAACCGGGGCTTTTGTATGGTTCGAAGGTGGATAAGCCCGGCTTATTCTCCTGTGCGTGATGGATTTTGCAGCAATTTTCCAGTCCTCCGATGCCCTGTCGCTGGAGGTTTCCTCTATGGAATTGGTTACTTGTTGTGAAATGTTCCTTTAAAATGTGCTTAATGCGAGGGTTATAGTGCCTTCTCGCTGTTCTCGGTTCATTACCGGTCCTTTGCCAGGACTTTGTGTAGCCTGGAGGCTTTGTCCAGTTTCACACGCTTTAACAATGCTCCTTGCATACTTTCAATTTAGAGTGCTGGATTGCTGACTTATATTTACTTTGGGCTGTCTGGTAGCTGATGTTATTATTGATTGTGCCAGATGTTAATCTATGTTAACAACAGTATCTTCCGTCTTAATTATCTTTGATATTTCTCCTTCACCACCTTCTAGTTCCTCTCTGTATTGTTGCCATTTGGTCGCTTAGGGATTACTCCTTCTGATGGGTTCTAACCCTATGTGTGAACCAGATTTGGACCAAACCAGATATGTTTATGATCTGATAGTAATAGTAATTTGACGATGATGGTAAGCCAAATATCTAAGATAAGATGTAAACGAATATTTATACCATACGATTTTTTTTGCGCAGTGACAAATTCAAGGCGAAAAATTAGTAAAAAACACCAGTAACATTTTCTAAATCACATAGGTAACGTCCGTAGCCACGTTGAAATACTAGTTATCACCGATGTTAAGCAGGGTCGGGTATGGTCAGTACATGGATGGGTGACGGCCTGACTACTGCCACGTGATGTTTTAAAAGCCGGCCGCCTGTAACATAATTGTCGTTAGACATTAAAGTGGGCCGTTAACGGTGGGCCGTTAGACATTAAGGTCGGGCCGTAAAGAATATAAAGGTTGAAAAGAAAATGAAAAAAGTTCTCAGATTCAATAAGTTATCGAACACTGTAAATGTATTATTTTCACGGAATTTAACAGACTTTTTTTAATTTATTTTTTTCTGAGGATATGTAATTAAAAAAAGAATTTGAGAATAATTAAAATGAAACAGCATTTGCTCGCACGTTGCTAATCGCTAGGGGCCGTATGCGTATGCAGTAGATATTATTACTCGTGAATTTTAAAGAAAAGGGAAGATAGGCTCTTGAGTCAAAGTATTAATTTTCTTTCAAATAGTTTTTTTAATTTTAATTTGAAGTTATTGGTTTAGTACCAAACTTATTATAGCTATAAGCGAATGCGCCAATATATTTAGAATATCATACTTTTTTACCTACAAGGGTGGAGCATTCTCATGAAATCGCCTTGTTGCCGAGTGGCAACGTTTTCTAGACGGGTATTTTTGTAGCATCACGCGGCCATACACTAATACGGTCACCCATCCAAGTAGCTACTGGCCGCGCTCAACGCTGCTTAATTTCGGCAGCAAATGAGAACCAGAAATTTGCATACTTATCTGGTCTCTTTAACATACTTCATAATCCCACATCGGCTGCTTATCTTAAGCAACTCTTCACTATTTTATCGAGTCATGGTGTGCCTCTCCGACCAAGGCAGGATAATTAACACTCTCTATACCAAAACATCAGTCGTCCTTATATTCACAGTCTTTTATTGTTTATGCTGCCCGACGGAACCAGCTAGGTAGCTGGTTCGTCTCACGCTAGAGCATTCCGTCGCTTTTGATTTTCAAGAACCCATTAGAGAATCATGTTTTTCTCAACACACCTAGAATTTTACTCTGTCCTTGCCCTGTCCCATATTGCTCTGGCTACATCAGCCAATCTTTCGTCCACTTATGGTTTGATTTTTAACTTTTAATTATAATATACGCAGTAGCTGCAGTATGCAGAAAATCCTCTTCAGCTTCTTCAGGATCCATAATACCGCCGAAAGTTCAATTTCAACTATACACAAGCGCCATTAGCGACGCCCAGAAACAAATTTACTAAAAAATGGAATGGAACGGCGCTGGTAATGAATGTGATGGTATTTTGGACGGTTGTCCCTTGGAATGGCGCCGCGTGTCGATATAGCTCGTGAATGACTAGAGTTACATAGAGTGTAATCGTGCTAAGGGTGATTATTAAAATTCTATCTTCTCATCTCGAAAAATCTCTGAATCTTCCACACCGTCCATCGGTTGTCCCCAGAGTGGTTTTTCACAGATGCATGGTCAAATCAAATCTTTCGGATTTTGCATACTCAGATATCGCTGGCACCCGCTTTATGGCGGATTTGACACTGTGATCCTTGGAAATAAGAGTATCGCAGCGCCTATCTGTGGTTATGCTTAAACGTCGATCGTTGATGGCTACACTGCGCCCGTGGGAATATCGATGTCGAGTATGCCGTCGGCCATAAACCGCAAACGCACTCAACGGCGCTTTTGAAGATGCTATTGCTGGCGAGTGGCGAGCGCAGATGAATACGCCGCTGAATATATTATTTATCGGTTTCGGGGTCTTCTCACTTTTTAACACTGGTTTTTATGTTCCCCCGCGCCGAAGACTTATTGTTCCGCTCGACCAGTCGCCCGCGCCGCGCCCATCGCGCCATTCGCATACATTTTGCGCCGCTTGCATATCTCCCGCTTCCCACCCCTGATTGGATTCCTTCCCCGAATGCGTGCATAATGCGGCCATTTAGAATGTTCACAAGATCTACGAGGATGTATAAAAAAAAAGCCTTTTTTTGAAATGCCGTCGGCGCTCGTCACCGTTGATGAAAACCCGCGATGAAAATTTGTATAGAATACTTTATTTCCGTGAATGCATATACAGTATCGCTGCTCTAGGTAGATAATTTTAGCGATACATATAAGCAATGTGCTAATTGTCGATCGGTCCATACCTCTCTCCCGTTCTCTCGTTCCGAATTCGTGATATGAATCGAACGCGTCGCGATTTAAATCGCGCTTTGTGTCTCGCTGTGGCATTGTATCTATAGCCGTCCTCTTTCATCGAAGCGCTGCGTTCCTTACATTTGGTTGTTCAGTAAGACAAAGAGCTTTGTTGGGGTTTTTAAATGTCACAGATCTGAGAAGCCATTGAAATAAGAAGAACCCGTAACTTTAATAGAGACGACGGTTTCAAACTCTCTACTACATGCAATCCTCTGCTCTCAAAATGCTCTCAATGCCCATCGCCGAGCGCACGGACGTAACACAAGATACAGTGAGGCCGGATTTTGAAAATTCACGCGCTCCGAACCTGCCGCCATACTATCGTTAAAATATGTGTATGTGTAGTAACAGCAGCAGTTTGCCGCCTACCTGCGGAACAACGGTTGACGATTGACAGCACTCCAGTCTGCACTGGGCAACGGCGGTTGAAACATCGCCGAAACGTCGGGTGCTACAAACTTCACGCGATAAATTCGTTTAATCTTATTTGTAATGTCATTCAACCGCGATAGTCTTCGATTTCGTATCTTGTAACATGAAGAGCTGAAGTTATTCCACACTTTTTAAAATAAGGTGTTGATATTATTACGCCGTATCTCCACCTCCAGATATATTCTGACCAAACTTGAGTTGCGTTCTATTGTGCTAGTAGAGATTATTAATGATACGCAAGTGTGTGTCATCTATAACCACTTTTTGAGAATGTCGATCATATTTGTCATTCTGCATTTGAAACCCTCAATTTTTAATGATACTGAGAACTTTTCCTCGTTTGATATATATATCGCTTCAATGTTCTATTTTCTGTCCGTCCACGAAACGCAAACATTCCATGGAAACCCACATTGCAAAGACTTTTTTTCTTACATTCTGCGTAAGAAGACATCCTTTTATCACATAATAGAGGACGGAGAATAGGTAGCACATCGCCAGTGATAGTGCGGTGATAGTTTGTTTTAGTTGTCCGGTCTTGAATTGATTTAAAATTGAAATGATTATCCCTGATCATACGAAATGATGTATCCCTATATTGGGATCAATTTAGCGAACACAATGAGCAATATCTTCAAGTTATAAATGAATTTTCGCGCATTACTTTATGGACGTTATCTTTCTCTTTCAGGTGGGACACAGCGGCCCTTCTATCTAGTGCACCTAATATTGGACTAGTAGTAGACCTCACTGATACCAACAGATATTATAATCCAGAAGTAAGTAATTTAAATAATAATTTGCTTTGGGTTTTGGAAAAATATTTTATTTTTACGTGAAACTGGATGAACCGAAGCGACTGACTCATTGCGTTTAAATTTCAGTATTCGCTGTTGCATGTCACAGTCTATCGCTCCTCAATGATGGCAGATGAAACTCCGCCGAAACGCCATAGATTGAACTTGTATTCTTACTTTCATTTTGCATTATGTTTCATAGACGATTACTTACCTGATGAAGATGCATTGTACTTAGGCCACAGTGAAAGTTTCTGGTTTCTGATAAAGTAAAACATTTATTTATAATGTTGATATTGTATTTACTGTTTTTCAAAGGATTCTGCCTGACAATTAATACACTATGCTATTATTTGAAACTATTGCGAAAACCATTTGGCCCTGTCTTCTTTAGAGGTCTCCTTAATGTCTTCTCGGAACGCTATCGTCGCCGATTCTGGGGTCGTGAACCATTATACATCGAAGTTTATCCTAATTTTTTGGAAACAAAAAGAAATCGCAGGGTGCAAGGTCCGAACTGTATGGGGGATGCAGCTTGCGATGCGGATGAGTATGGCCCTCGTAAATGCAACATTCAGGACTATGACCTCGAGCCCTTTGAATGGGAATCGCTGGCTAAGAATCTTCCTATATGGAAACAACTCTTAATGCAGAGCACGGACACTTTTAAGAAAAGAAGGAAAATGGAGCTGAACATTAAAAGATACGTGCCGAAACCAGACCAGCCGCGGCTATAAAGTATAATTACTGCATCGGTGTTCTGATATGCCCCAAGTGTACTCGTATTATTCACGCATATATTGGTCACTTACAGGCGCAAAAAAGGGATGAACAGCGAGCTACTCCTAACTGAACCATGGAACGTTGTGGACGCTGTAGCTTAAACCGCCTTGGAGGATATCGTCATCTTATAACAATCAATCTATTTAAATGTCTTATTTTACTTTATTCGTTACTTAAAACAAAATATTGAGAATAAAATTATACGGCTATATGACTACATCAATATCCTTTTTATATTGTACAAAAGGAATCTAACAATGGAAGAACAATTTAACCGTAACTAATATCAACAACTAATATTTCATTTAGGAATGCTCTGAAGGAGCTTGAATGATGCACGAAATAGATTGATAAGATTGTAATGATGACATTTGTTGTACAGACGACATATATGAGGATGTTATGAAATTTGCTATTATTTCTTGCTAAAGAAGGTTTATACCAGGTGAAAATCAATTCAAAGAAACCATTAGCAATCCTATCAGGTCCTTGTCGCGCCCTCTCTCATTTAATGTCTTGTCAATCGCATAAACATGTTTAAAAATATATTTCTCATTTATTATCTCTGTAAAATAAATAATATTATAATTTCTATGCAAAATTTTGAGTACGAAAAATGTAATTCCTACATACTTACGTTTATCTCGCGTCACATATTTTCAATTTTATTTTTTTTTCTTCTCTCCAATAATAAAAACATTAATAACGTAATATCCTAATTAATGGAGATTTCCGGCGCTGGTTTAGATGCAATAACAAGACACACCTTATACACATGTGACACGCACACATACATATAAGCACTTCATAGTAGGATTGGTTGTAAGAGATAATAACAAGACACACCTTATACACATGTGACACGCACACATACATATAAGCACTTCATAGTAGGATTGGCTGTAAGAGATAATAAACCCGCCCATTGTGAAACGTCACAATAAACAGTAGAAACAAACGAACAAAGATTCAGCAATGAATATTGTAAACATTTGATTAGTCATTGTATTATTTTGTATCTTTTGGGAGTGTTACTTTTTAACTCTGTTTGTTTACCGAATAAAATCGAATAAATAAAAATAAAAATGAAATAAATAAGCCGGGTTTCGAAGATTTCTGTTTGTGACATTAAAATATATTTTCTCAATACATCAGCTATATCAACTTTGTAATTCAAAGTTTTGCATGGTAATTCTGCTACCTGGTGGAATTTTACCAGTTCTACAAATTTAAAGGCAGATAGTATTTCCTCGTTGCCAATTATGTAGTTGAATTTTGAGGTCACATTTGAACGGCAGTATTTGCAGAAACTTCCCCTGAATGGGCTAAACACTATCAGAATATGATATAAACTGTGGATTCCATATTGACGACCAAATTTAAGAGGCACTGATGAATTTATTAAGCAAGATCATGCTTTGCGAATTTTTGAACATCTTGATTTTTGAACTTAGTGATTGTCATGATCAACCTCTGTATCTTCTTTGCTTTCTTGACAACATTCTCATTGTGTATCTTGAAATTTGAAATCTGAATCGAATGTAATTCTTAGATCACAGATGCTAGATACATTGTTAAGGTTGTGACCATTTATTATATAGTCGTATTTAACGTGGCATATTTATTACAAAAAGATATCGAGTCACATTTATTTATACTGAGAGCCATTTATTTTCTGAAACCTAAGAAAATATGGAATAAATGTCATTTTGTAATTTATGGCAGTCAGATAAATTCAGAATTTAGTTACAAATTTTAAGATCGTCCACATACCTATTATATACCTTTAAGGTACCATCTACCATAACCAGTCGTCTCGACTTTACCTTTTAGTCCTCTCAATGGCTAACTGTAAAAATGATATTATCAGAGCGTAATAATCAAATCGTTGTTCTAAATTAATGGTCTCTAATTATATCGCTCTCCCTGGGTGTTGTCGACACTTAACAATGCTTTGCCCTACTCGGCGCCTTTAAAGACCTCGTTAACTAATGAGGAATTAATCAAAGCACCTTGTAATGTTTACTTGTAGGTAAACAAGCGGCGGAGTCTTATCGCCATCGGCTCCGATTTTTGAGAGACGTTCCCACAGGAAATTTTTAGCTTTATGTGAGGTCAACCATTCGACATGATGATGATACCTTTGATTATGTTGATGGACTATGTGCCTACCTATGCCGAATAATAGTGCCTATCCTGATGATGCATTATTATTGGTAGGCAGAAGGAGCGGATCGGTCCTGAAAAATAAGGTAGCCACTAAGCTGGATCTTATTTGTCAATCGGACGCAAGAATCATTTCTTCATTTCATGAGACCTAAGAATCAGAGTTCATACTCTTCATCTCCCCGAATAATAACTACGCGATGATTTTAAGTACACAACACCTCTATTGTGAGACGAGCTCTCCTTGGCGAACAGAATCTCCCTAATTGCAATGCTTGCGGCTATAAAACAACATTCCCACGGCATTACCGGCGATAGCAACAGTACTCTCAGTCGAATTGGAAGTCCTCGAAAATCAGGTCAAAACCTGGCTTCGTCGGGGAAAAGAAATCGAATATTTTGTTCTCTTTTGCGCCCCCAATCAAACAAAGTACAGAAACAGCTGCAGGGCCATCGGAAAAGAAAGTTTACGCATTTAGGAAGAACATTGGGTCTGCTGGGCGACTAGAACATTAACGTACAGTTTCTTCCTGTCGTTTTCGGAGCGAATGGACAGGCATTTTCTTAATGTTGTTCACCATGCTGCACGACTTAATGGAAGTCACGGTGACTCAATCAAACTTGCCGCACTAGGACTCATCGAACAGGTCATCATAGAGCAAAATATGTCATCTGGATTTGTCCGATTTTAGGGGATGAGAGACATCTTATGTTTAATAGGATAAGTGGATGTGTGTTTCCGGTTTGATTTGAGGACCTACTGCGGAATCAAACAAACTTCGCACTGTTCTGCTCATTTGTGAAAGCTTGCTTTGATTTTTTTTTATTAATTATACCTGTAAAATCGCTTTAAAACAGCCTGGGGAAAATTTAATTCAGCTTCAAAGAGATACAATTGGAAGGTCATGAATTATCAAACCATACTTTTAGTGTATTGAAGAGGTACCTTTAAGTTACCTTCGTATGCATGCACGTGTTGCTCTTTCTTTTTTGAGCCGCAGCTTTACAAACCTATCATCTTGTGGTGCGATATTTGAGACGGTTTTACGTACCCCCTGTGATAACATTGTCAAAATAGACTAGACTCGTGTATCAAGCGCACGTCAGTCGAACGTGACGGCATTTTGTTTGTGTTGAAGCGGTGCGGCCGAAGCGCGACTTGGGCGGACCACTTTCTATTTATCCATTTCGTTAGTGACAAACGACCGCCGGCCGTGGAATGTCCCCAGAAATGAGTTTCTTGCTCACTGCTAGATGCGGCTAGATGCTCTCTGCGGCTGCGGCTGCGGCTGCTGGTTCACACTTTGAGCCACGTCTAGACAGAAGAACACGACACAGTCCAAGTGAACCTGTGGGCCGATTCTTGAAACCCCTCTAAAATTTTATTCTGATCACTTTATTTATTTATTATTTATTTATCCATAATATAACATTATTAGCAGTTAATTAATTACTAGGTTAGTTACATTAGCTTATACCGAGTATGTTGCTTAACTATTGAGTAGAAAATACAGGTCCATATGGATGTTACTGCCTCACTAGGCCTAGGTCTGTGTCGAGACAGTAGTCGTTTGATAAACGTTTTATGATCCACGGGAGTGTTCATGAGCAGCCGTGTTTTAAAAATATATGCAGTTTTGATAATAGTATGGTAATATAATAGTAACATTATTAATTAACTAAGAGTAAAAATTAACTTTAGTAAAATTTACTAAGAGTAAACGTGAAAATTAACTATTGATAAAAATGAAATTAAAAGTAATATTATTAATATACTAGTAATTATATTTATTAAAGTTATTTTTTATTATAATGATACATATAACATACTTAAATATATATGTATTTATATATAATAATAATAAATATGTAATAG
>JAOPUG010000376.1:26853248-26865336 GCA_027564375.1 Micropterix facetella | reverse complement strand
GTCCTGCTGCAGGTGAATCCTGATTTACTTGGCCCGTAGGAGGATCTAACCAATAGGTAAAGCAAGCATAGCTTATATGGGTATTTTTGGAATCGTAGTGACGAGAGAAACTTGTTGGAAGAGGTTTTAAGTCATTTGGGTGCTGCTGCAGGTGTATCGTGGTTTACTTGGCCTGGAGGATGATCTGACCAATAGGTTCATCAAGCATAGCGTATATGGGTATTTTTAAAATCGTGGTGACGAGAGAACCTTGTTGGAATAGATTTTAAGCCAGGCGATAACACTCAACAATATAGACATCGTTTCGCCACCGATCGAAACCGACAATATGCACATAGTTTCGCCAACGATAGCGCTTAGCAATATACACATCGTTTCGCCACCGATTGCAACCGACAATATGCACATTGTTTCGCCAACGATTGCACCCAACAAAACGTCATTTCGCCAACGATGCAACTCGACGTTCTCTATGCGACTCGAAGTTTAGTTAAGTATAAGATTTGATCACGTCAAATCTGTTATTTATCGCTATGGTGTTACTTCAAAATCTAGATAAAGTATCGTAAAAAATGTTTATTCAAATTTTCCATAATTTATGAGTTGCTATCCTCCCACCATCCTTCTAATTCCGGGCAATGGCGCCGATCTCTTAAAATTTGGAAGCCGGGCCGACACAGCCACACCCGTCCAGACCTATAAATCACCTCGTTGAACCGTAATGGGAGTAGCAGTAGTTCTGTTGTCGTATTTTACGCTCTTTTTACGTTGTTTTACATGCCCTGTCGTGTCCGTATAGAGCGATCTTTGATCATTAACGCCACTTCAACGGATGCTTTGATTAATGCGATTGCTGTAATCTGCCGCTATGAAATCGTCGTTTATGATTTTAGTTTATGGTCTTTTTGACTAATCTTATTATTTTTTGTTAATCCTGGTTTATTTTATTAGTCTTGAAGTCGGTAATATTGAAATTTTGCCCGATCAGTTAATTCCACTTTTGAGTTCTTTATAATATAATATTGTTCATGGATTACGATACTCAGTTTGTATAGTACATGAGAGATGAATATTCTATTATTATTATACCACAGAAGACCTCGCCTAGTTTTAGTTTCTACTGCGTTATTTTTGTTTAATGTGGTTTTTATTTTATTCTTCTTTAGGTTTGCCGTACACTAAAACATTAAACATTAAACTGACTGGTTATGTCACCTGTCTGTTTCAAAAGCTCTATGTAGATATTAACCGATTAACCAATAGCAACTTTCATGACGTAGTTCTGTAAACCTTTTCATTCGGATTTGGCGGTGGAAATCGTGAAACAGACTTTCAATATCTCGCTTCCTTATTTAATTATGCGATTTCTTGTCAATTATCATTGCGACTTTTCCATTGCACTCTAAAAAATACGTCCCTTTGGGCCAAATCCACTTTTCTTCTGTCCTCGAAAGCGTCCTTGTTCTACCTTACGAGCTGGCTTCACCTAGGATGATTTCCAGCCAGCGACTCCCATTCTCTGGGCTCGAGATTACTCCTCGCCATGGCACTTTTTCTCAATCCAATTGGTTGGCATTATATCTCTTTCTACTATGAATGATTTTTGACTATTTAGAATTTAAAGTTTTTTCTTTGAATTCAACCATTTTTTCTATTGAAATGCTTCTGCACGGTTTAAAACTAAATGTGATCATCTCCGCCTCTCCTTTAGTTATTCAGAGGCGTTTCAGTAATGTTTAGCCCTCTTTGTGAATCAAACTTGAATCCAATTTGCTAATATTTATCGATGCTTTTATACGGCGGTCGATAAGATCTAAACTTTGTAAACAGTCGAAATAGGAGAAGGAGAGTTACGAGTGCGATTGCTGGGTTGGTAGTCGCTCGCGTAGCGCCCACTCGCATCGCGTTGGTCGCTTGACAATGATTCATGGCGACGGAGCCGCCGCTGATATCTGGCGTCTCTAATAAATGATTAATAACTACGTCGCCGTACAGCCGACCGCCGATCGTGACAGCCGAGGAATGCCGATCGGTGCCGATGTTTGGTGATGTAAATGCTTCCGCAATCAGCTGTAGCAGCGTCAACACATCGATTGCAGACAGAGGTGACATGGCAACCTGGTGATCACAGGAGATATTTTGTTCATTTGTGGCTGTTGCTATATGATGTCTAAAGGTACGGTCTGTATATAAGGTCGCACAACTGCATGCCATGCGATGTGACGTAATTGCAGTGTTGCAATACCATAGGGATTTGCAGGAATCCGGTCTGGAGATCGTGTCGCGTGCGATATGTATAGACTTTGCAGTCGCTGTTCAAAATGATAGGTAGGGAAAGCAATGAGGGGGGGGGAGTGGAATTGTTTTATGACAGTGAAGCATACGGACCGCTCCCATATATTCCCATACAAGCAATAAAGGTGCACCGCATACATTATGACGAGCGGCACTGCAACATGATTTCGAGACCACAACAGCGCATCGGCATCATTCACATCGACACGCGCACACTTCCCGCAACCCCGCTCATTATACTGCTAACCCAGTCAATTTATTTATCCGACCTTGCAAGAGATCATGTGGTTCTAAGTTTTATATATTGTTAGGACCTGTGCCAATAGTAAGAGACCAAGTTTGTAGTTTCGAAAGACCTGTGCAAGCTGCCCAATGGCCAAAAAAACCCAGCGAAATTTTTGTACTTTTTTCGGTTTTTGCTCTATATTCTCTAAAGTATGCGTCCTGTAGAAAATGTATTGTTTTATTTTTTTTAAGTGGATTAAATTTGCTACATTTAAGCCTAAACTGAATACCATATGTCCAGAAGTTTTCGAAATACAGCTTTTTGAAAATTGGCAATGTTTGGCAGTCTTATTAACGCGCTATCCCTCAGATCACCAAGTGGCTCCTCGAATCTCCAAAGAATTGGTTTTATGTTTGTTGTGAACCTGTCACTTTTTGGAAAACATTGCCAATTTTCGAAGATCTGTATCTTGAACATTGAGTTAATGCAGCGGGCTAAACCCTCAATCTGAGGATGTTAACAAGATCGTTGTCGTCGTTTAACTCTGAGATGAGTCACAAATACTTTTAGATACAAAATAGAATGTCGCGTAAAAATAGTAGCTTATCATATATGAATAAATATTTAATTGCTTGCAATTTAATCAGATGAGAATATCTAGATCTAGATAATAGAAATATCTAGATCTGGTGCCATCGAGTTAATGCCATTTAAGCGTCAATAACATGTACATTCTACATGCATCTACCCTATCTGCACTAATTATGGGAATGCTGAATATCAACAACCTAGAGCCCTGAAGAAATGTGTTAATAAGATGACCTATGGAGTTTTTAGAATTTACAAAAAGTTTACATAACAATTTTATATTGTTATCTCTCAGGGACCAATTTTCTGACCTCGGTAGATTGAAAAAATTGGAAATGTTACAGTCCTCGAAGGAGACTAGATGATTTATTTGGAAACTGTATTTTATCGACTTAGCATAGGACCATTACGAATGGAACTCCTATCATTCAGTGTATTAATAACCAAACATAATCTGTTTAAGAAAGTAGTATACTTTCGATAGAGAATACTCTATAGAAGGCACTCTAATAACCCACTACTTTCTTTTTTAATTGGGCCACAATATACTAGTAGACTCGTAGATCGTCATCGCTTTTATTTTATTATCGTACTACTATCGAAGGCCGCTTTATCGTATTCGGCCGTCACGACAGATTGATTTCGACGTTACGGTGAATACATTAATGTGACAAACGGTCCGTTTATCGCATGTCTCCTTTATCCGGTCGTTACCGTGCGATTGACCACCTTATCGCTCCTTCAGATTAGATCTCAATCTGCCACTAGGCGCGTCGAATGGACATCTTAGGGTGTAAATGTGGTCATGCCGCCGATTGTAGACCTGGTTGTAGTAATTTTTGATTTTCGATGAATGGGGTTCTCAACTTGACTTAAATTTCTATTGTAGGTTCATGCAGATTTTTATGCCAAGTCATGCCTATAAGAATGAGACAATAAGGAAGTCATTCGCTTCATATCTCATGGGTCACGAGCAGTATGTTTTAAAGCCGATACGACCACTGTGCATACATAACAATGCTGGAAAACCAAAGGTTATCCAGCATTATTATATATGTACACTTGTTAAATAATGGACTGGACAAAAAAATTGCGAACAAAACTCAACGACGAGAAGTCAACTCGCATATATTTCACCAATAAAAAACTCACACCACCCGGTATACATACATCATAATGTACTACCGTACGAAAACGTAGCCAAATACATATCTGGGCATGACACTTGACACCAAGCTTCGCTGGAAAGCTCACGCCAAAAAGAAACGCGACTAACTAGAACTTCGCTACAGGAAGATGTACTGGCTGCTCGGGAGACACTCCGAGTTGTCATTGCACAACAAAATACCTCTGTACAAACAAGTCCTAAAGCCGTTTTAGACTTATGGTACCTATTAAACTGTGGGATTGTACCAAACATAGCAACATAAAAATGGTACAACCTTTCCAGAACAAAGTACTCGGAGGTATTGAAATGCACCCTGGTATATAAGAAACGACGACCTCCATCAGGACCTCTAAGTGGAATCTATAGCAATATTATCAAAAAATATGCCAAAGCCCATGAACACAGGCTTCATCGCCATGTAAATGTGGAGGCCATCCAGCTTCTCGATAACACGGACATAAAACGAAGACTGATATGGACAAAACCATTTGAGTTAGTTTAGTGTACTGATAGTGTAATAAGTCCTGAAAGTGCTATGCGTACAGACCACTAATAAAGTGTCCCCCCCCCCCGTCAGGAACGAAGTTCCTTACGCTTTTACAAATATAAACACGTTTATACAATTGATATATCGAGCGGCGAGGCCACCTCATGCGCCCCGCATAACATTTTTTCGTTAGTGGTCGATTTTTACCAGTCGACTCCCTGCAAGCCGCGTTAAAGAACTTCCAATAAATGCGAATAAATGCCGGTTGGGCTCCAGGCCGAGCAGCGCGGTCGCCTCACGCGCCCTGCATAAGCTAAATGCCGGTTGGGCTCCGGGCCGAGCAGCGATATCGAGCGGCGCGGCCGCCTCACGCGGGCCGCATAACGCTTTTTCGTTAGTGGTCGATTTCTGCTAGTGTACTCCCCGCGAGCCGCATTTAAGAACTTCCTTCCAATACATGCGATTAATGCCGGTTAGGCTTCGGGCAGAACGGCGATTCGAGCGGCAGGGCCGCCTCAAGCGCCCCACATAACTCTAAATGCCGGTTGTACTCCGGGCCAAGCGGCGATATCGAGCGGCGCGGCCGCCTAAGGAGCCCCGCATAATGCTTCTTCGTTAGTGGTCGATTTCTACTAGTCGACTCCCTGCAAGCCGCGTTAAAGAACTTCGTACCAAAAAAATAATTGGCATTTAAAAAATATTAACATTAAAAATACTGATTTTAAAAATAATTGTCAAAATAGTAAAACAATTAAATGACACAGCAATCTTTTTTTAGTAATTATTGTACCTATTTACTTTTCGATTTTATTTTTGTATTTATTTTTTATTTTACTATTTATTTATTTATTCCTAATTCAGAATTTACATCCTTAGACTAATGCATATGTACGGCACAAAAGACCTAAAATACCTAATGCCAAGTATATGTAAGGATATTATGTACCAGGCAATATTCTTCTACTTGATAAACTTAAGAATTATGGTAATATTATTGAATTCTATAAGTATAATATGTAACTATTCTAAAGTTTTTATAAATAAGTTATTAATAATTGCTAATTTAAATTTACTTAATCGACAGTCAAAAATACCTATCCTCTGTATTGCTGATAAGTTCAGTCCATTCAAAGTGGCTAATTACGTAATGTCATACCTACTTGACGGAGACTTGTGTGTGAATAAGCGTGCCCGGGGAATTAGTCCGTGCTTGAGAATAGTTGTTTGGGGACATACAGATTCACCATTTCCAGAAAACTGGGATTATCCACTCCCCTATGGTAAGTTGGAAGACTTATGAACTGTCATGATTGATGCATCTCTCTCAACTGAAGGTAGTTGTAGCCGACCATCCCAAGAATGAATACTGTTCTATACAAATACCTATATTGCCTTAGATTCAAGAATCTACGGAATATTTCCTGCTCCATTTCTAGTGCTTTAATGTATACCAGTTCCTCGGGAAGACCAATGCATATGTGCCTATTTAATTTTAAAGACTTGTGCACGATGGTGTGTCGCAAAGAAAACGGCGAATAGTAATTGATAAAGCTACCTTTACCATTCTCTATAATCCTTTGTATATGAAATTCGTCCACAACTGGGGCAATCACCCTACATCAAGAAGCAATTCCGAATCCGTTGCGATCCGTCTTTACGATCGGGCACAATCACTTTATATTTTCCCTATCCACTGCAACAACCGCGTAGATTGAACCCTATATTGTATACAATTTCACTGACTATGATGACGTTGTCGCTATTTATGACATTTTAGTTATCCAAATTATCAAAATACCGAAAAAAGTTGAAATTTTTCGGAGCAAAGTCCTGGTGAGTACGTCTTTAATAATCTCAATTCTTACAACTTGAGGCTTTTTGCTGTGAAATACGTGGTCTTGCATTGTGTGCAGAAGCGGCGAATTGCGATTGACTAGGCTCGGTTGTTTTATTCGCATCATTGTTTGCAGTTCTTTGACAGTGTACATTTGCTTTAACTGCTATTCCATATTGCAAGAAGCTGTAATGGGTAATACCTGCACAGGAACTCATATTTAAAAATAACTCGTAGTTTAAACTTTATCATGATTGCGCACACGACATTCCGAGCAATAACAAATGACAGAAAGATAGATGAGTAACTGATTTTATAAAAGTAATGACCATGAAAATAAATTTTAATTTTAAACTCGACAGAGAGAAAACCCAAGGGTTTGTCAAATTTCGGCCTATATGATTATTTTCTTGTATGTATGACTTTTTTGTCATAAGCTATTTTTGTCTAAACAGATGGATTGACCCCAGATGACATTTACCTCATTTTACGCGTCTCATCACTACCAACAACTTTTCTTTAGGCTTCCATCGTTTATAAATTTTTGGCGCCATCTAGCGACTGAATTGAATACTAATTCGTGACATACCAGCTCACCGATGGCAGGTGGTTCCTTCATGGTCCGATAGAGGTCGTACTGACGATCGTCACTGAATTAATAAATAAAATATTAATAAAATAATGATGTCCCACAGACCCCAGAACTAATGGGCTCTGCGCACTAGCCATAACTATCGATTGGCGAAAGATTTTTTGCAAAGGACCTAGTTTAACCGAGTTATCATGACAGACATACACTAATTTATTTTTGGTTTAGATGGATTTTAGGACATGGCAAACGAGTCGGAAAAATTTCATTTTCATTTCAAGTCCTAGAGTTCATTTAAACTACACAAAAATGTGTTTGTCTGTCTGCATGTAGAACGTCGAGAAAAGTTTTTTTGTACGATATACATTGTTCGTTATATTGTTCGCATGATTGTAAGACTTCGGCTTCCCGCAGGGTGGGCCAAAGTAATTCCAACTCAAGCCGAAATTATCCAAGTTCAAAGTGGCCAGTGGTAGAACATGCCAATTACTACATAGGTAAGGACCTAATATAAAACATCTACCATAGTTATTTGCGAGTCGTGGATTAAGATATATTGACCGTGGCCATATTTATACTTTCTCACGTTTTTTGGCCCGTCTCTGTAGTATTACGTAGGACTTTTGCCATCTTGTCACTCTGACTTGAGTGAGAGTATGAAACAAATCTACTAATTCAGTTTCGCCAACGCCCAACAGAGGCCTACCCCGGACAGCGAGAATACTGGCAAGACAGGACTCCTCAAATGCATAATTTGGCTCTGAAGTCACCTTGACTCCCGACTAACTGCGTCGTGCAAAAATTAGAAATATAGTGTTAGGTTATTAATATAGTCCATTAATTGAAATTGAAATTAAAATTAAAATATACAATCTAGAAAGTTAATGATTACAGGATAACAACTTGTTAGAGCCTGATGTCTAATCGCATTAACCGAGTGGGCAGTCCTTCAATATGTGGTCCATTGTATGTATGGAGCAGCCACAGTCACAGCTTGGGCTTTCCCTATGCCTCCATTTGTAGAGCAGCGGTTCCCATTTTTTTTTGGCTACAGAACCATAAATGATCGACTTTCTGTTGGCGGAACCCCAAGTCAATTAAAAAAGCCATTGTGAATATAAAAACTAAATGTATGTGATATATACATTTTTTAAGACCTGATACAAAGTTGTTGGCAGATTTTCATGGTTATCTTTAATAGCAATACTACATATAGTTTCAAATTAAAAACTTATTACACGCAAATTTGCTTTTATTGATACATAGGCAATTACATCAGTATATTTATATCTAACGTGAAGAATGAAATCTTTTCACCGTTTTACTTATAACAGTTTTAAAATTACGTTTTATGTCTTGAAAGTTGAATACACAGATCTAGTGCGGGATCCAGTCTAGTCCTGAACTTGTTTTTGAAGTAGGCTTAATCTGTAAGGGAGGGACGTTCACTTGTGCTTGTTGCGACTGTAACCCACGGAACCCCTGTGACCCTTCTGCGGAACACCTTTTGGGAACCGCTGTTGTAGAGCATGTGGCCACTTAGCCTGTAATACTGTTTAATGCCACCCACCACTTTCTGTCTAGGCCAAAACCTGGTTCGTGTTGGGATGGATCAAAAATGTGGAGGTTACTGTCTGAGTTAGATATTTACCATGTTTTTACAGATGGTACAATGTCTCTTTATTGGATTTAAGGCGAAGATTCCTATCTCCCTCATAAGCTTTATGCTTTTGCCACTCTGTACAAATATAAGTAAGTATTCCGACTGATAGTGATGTTTGTTTTGGCGTAGATATTATTCTGTATGATATTTTTGCTATGGCATACATATAGATCTGTGTTAATCTACATACTTGATAACAAAGAGCCGTTTGAGCCCGACACCCCAAGTAGACCCAGCGAGCTTATGGATATTATTATTTCTGGTTAATTTACCTGCGTTGTTTTCCAAGTGGTATTTCAAAGAGAATGTACGATCCAACGTGACACCCATTTAAACTTGCTTTCAGTTTATACCACACGTGTCCTGAAATTCAGTTTTGTTTTTGTTTTGAAGATATTGTTTTTTGCAGCATGTGCAGTTAGTTCTATTACGTATTATCTGTGTTAATTTGAAGAACATTATAATTAACACGTTGTCTGTATACTTTATTGCTGTAAATAACCTATTTGTTATTATTAAATGTATTATTATTATTAATCGTAGTGTTGTTATTGCTTTCCTCTATCCTAATGTGTTCGTATATTACTCTGTACCTATTGTGTCCCTAGGGGGAGGACTAGCAGTCCTGGCCGTCCTAGATTTTTAAGTTGTAGCCGCTCCTTTTTGCTTGCTGCACTCTTAGTTTGGCTTTCCGTAAGTTTGAAATTATAGAAATTTTTAAAACTATTTTTCACCGGTACGCAGTTTTGCGACTTGAAAAATAGAGTAAATCTAAAATAATTTGGTGTCCATCATAATAATTTCAAGTTATGTGCAACCTCACCTTATTGCAATGGGTGGACTTATTTCAAATAAACGAATACTATTTTGTATTTGTCAATTAATTAAAAAGTGTTATTGGTGACAGTTTTTGACTTTATAATAAAATTAATAAAGGTAATCAAATTTTAACTCATAAATTACTATGTAAATTGAATTTTGTAATTACATACAACATTATCTCTTATTGATCAATTATATTTAACATTATTTTTTGTTAATTTTATGCATTTTTCATATTTTGATGAAGACTAATATCTAATAAAATATATAATAGAATAATAAAAATAGAGAATAATGGCTCCATGGATATTCCTTAAGAATGGACCAAACTGAGGATTTTTAGATTAGTATGGTGAAAGTGAGACCGAGGGAGTTGGTCCATCTTTGAATTGCTACTGGATTTTTGTACTAGAATTTATATTTTTAAAATTAATAAATTGCATATTGCAAAATCCTTCTCAAAGAAAAACTAGATAAAATACATTTTATTTTATTAATTTAAGTTCTCTTATCACCAAATGGTACATTGAGTTGTTCTTGACCTTAAACTATGAAAACATTATTATGTTGATAATTTTCATTGCCTCGGTTAGCAGCCATTATCCCGGTCTTCAGCCAACTTTGTTACAAGTAGCTTTCGTGGGCTTGTGTCGCTCTTAAGAAGGCTGCTATGTCGTAGATTCTTCGAACGAATTCGAGAATAATATATGAGTTTCTGTACCGACGCTCTCACTTTAATAACCTAAACGAGGTCTTGCGGATTCCACCCGCACCTCAGTGGTGCGAACATGCAAAACGGAGGCATGTTATTGTTATTTGTTACTAGTCATAGTGTCGTTTTTATGTCAAATAGTTATGGCGATTAATTCGACTATGCGCCATAGAGAATGCCGAATAATCGCCAACCGATTATTCACCATGACCACTATTCGGGGCATACCTAATCTATGAAGGCAATCAGCTCGAAGATTTTCAATAAATCTACAGGACTTTTGATTACAAGATCACAAGAATAAATCTATTTCAGTATTTAGACTTCAGCTGGATTTTATGGACACTATGAGCCTCCTTTAAAATTTCGGCTGCAGTAAGCCAAACCGTCTCCTGTACCCACGCAAAAGATGAACAAGAGCGCGGAACACAGCTGCGCGGCAGGTCTTACCAGGGAACTGCGCATTTTTAGCAGAGATTTTTTTGGCGGCGCGCGCGCAATCGACGATCGCGCCTGAGTGGTTATTAATTGGCATCCGTGTTTATCGCATTCTCCACTTGGGCTCTTAATTATCGCCGGTATCTGCTCGTAAAGAGTGCGGCTACTATCTGTGACCGCCTCAACGCAGACATCCGATACGTTTTGATGGCGACGATGGCGACGATCGTATCCGCGCATCTTACTCATCCTGTCCTATCACGGCTCCTTTGCAACATCTTCAACTGCTCGACGAGAGTAATTTGAACGAAATGGCACCGAAGAAAAAAGGCGGTCACGCGTGAACTATGTTATGTGTCGAGGGCTCCGTCGCCGTAGTTTTAGGTAAGCGTACTGTTAGGAATATTTTCGCCGCGTCCTAATTCTGCCTCAGATCCGGATCTACCTACCTATCGATCGATCTACCTTCAACAAAACGTCACGATTCTAAAATAGTTTCTTCCTATCTTTGCTCACCTTAGGGGTAAGCGTGCGCAAAATGGGGTATCCATATTATGGTATCGAGGATTACGATTGCAATGCAGTTATAATTCTGCTCGCAGTGAGAACAAATATGCATTGCACCCTCGTCCTCATCTTCTACGCCTGCGCATAAACAGTGTGCCTAATTGCTACACATTTGCAATGTGATCCATCCATCATCGGAATCCACATAGCGTTCCTATTGTCTTCCTTACTTTCTGAAGGCGACATTATGTTCTAAAATGGATTATACGAATGGCTTTAAAACTATTCATCAACTTAAAATTAATTTTCCTAATAAATATAGCAAAGGGGTAAGATGGGGTACTAGCACCCCATCGTTCCCCGTACAATACTTTTTTAGAATACAATGTAGACGTGACACTGCCTCAATTTGTTTAGGAAAAATACATAACTTACCATAAACAAAACCTTTTGATGGTTCCGAAGCAAATACAAGAATATCTAATATAGTTTTTCTTCAGACAATGGCATGCACTCAAAAAACGTTGAAAATTATATCGAAATGGCGGGAAAGAGAAGATCCGCTGTCTACACTATCAAGTCAGGCGGCTGCGCTGGCGTCGCTAACATAGCTAGCGCCGCGGGATTTCGGAAAACCTCACCATTATTGCCTCTACCCCATCATGCTCCACTCCCCTGTACGCAAGATGTATAGTAACTGGCCATATTATTAAGCCCACAGTGCATTTGAGTATTGCCTTACAATTGTTCAATATTCTT
>JAOPUG010000376.1:26824820-26838331 GCA_027564375.1 Micropterix facetella | reverse complement strand
ATATAGTTATTTGATGGTATTAGATTTCGTTAAATGTCTGCTTTTGTTTGTGTGTGTCTGTCTCTCTCTCTTTGTAATTATTTTTTCTTTCGAAATTATTTAATTGGTGGGAACTTTAATGGTCTACGTATTATTTCATTTCATGTAATCGTGTTCAATTAGCGGATGTGCCGCTCTTGGCCGTGTCAAAACTATTAGCTGTCTCACATAGTAATATAGTAACATTATTATTATTACTTCGATCCACACGAAGGGGGGAGGAAGTCTGAAACATCTTACGAAATTAAATCGTCTAAAATGATTTTTCTCGATGTTTTACATATCCTAGTGGCCATCTAACAAAAAAAATGTGTCTGGACGTGTAGATGTCTGGATGTGTGGATGTCTGGATGTGTCGATTTTACTATGCAAGATAACTCGAGTAAACTATGTCCGTTTTGAAATTTTCTTTCGTCAGTCGATAGTTACGGCTAATACGCCGAGCCCAGTTGATTTTGGGGCTTGTACGACCTACGGTTGGGGTACCTGCCATACAAATTGTCCACATAAATCAGTTTTTTGCATTTTTAGAGCTTAAAACCGAATAAACGATGGAAATCACGAAAAATGAGATACATGTCGCCTAGGGTCAATCCATCGGTTTTGACAAAAAATTTAAAAAATCAGAATTTTACATTTTTTCACACTTTTACTGCTTAAAACGGAATTAACGGTAGAAATAGCGAAGAGAAAAGTTGTTGGCCATGATGAGACGCGAAAAATGAGTAGGTACATGTCACCTGGGGTCAATCTATTTGTTTAGACAAAAATAACGAGAGTCTGAATTATGGTTTACGTGCTCAGTTCAGTCAGGTGTTTTTGACTACCCTGAACATCCTAATATATTATACATACATATGAGAAAATAATCATATGGGTCGAAGTTTGATCAACCCTTGGGTTTCCCCCTGCCATCCTGTTTCAATGTGCAACTGAATTAAATAACTACCTACTTTATATAAATTAGTATCTCCACTCCTTACATGAAGTACATTTCTACAAATTACCTACGTAACTAACCTACGTAATTGTAATTGGATGAAAATTGTAAGAAGTAAAACGCCTAACTACATTCTCCATAATAAAATAGTTTTGCCGCAATGCACACATGGCTTTAATACCCAAGCACATATCATCTGCGTACAAATTCAGTTTTGCCTACGCGGCTGCAGCTCTGTAGAATGGACTAAACAGGGATATCAGATCCAAGTCCCTACCAGCCTTCAGCTCAGATTAAACAAACAACTATTAGCCAAGCAATCCCGAATCTAGTTATAGATAACAATATATACATCTATTTTTCGCGTCACTTCGCATCATTACCAAATTATGACGCTTGAAAAGCACTTTCTTTAATGTGCGCCCTCCATAGATATTATCTTTTTAGATCTGCCACCCCTGAATATATTCTTTCTGCTCTACATTATATTCACCAATTATTTATAAAAAATTAAATTAATATTATGACATAGTTTAAGTATATCACATCAAATGCCTATTTTAGGGATGACTAAATCAATTTTGACGATTAGTAAAAGCGATAACATAAATTATACAATGGTATTTATGTCCGTTGCGTTATTCGCTCTCTTGATTCGCGGCCGTGTATTCGTTGCGATGAACAAGAGTGTTCGCCGCCGAAACGAATTAACGTCGCGATTCAGCGGAGCCTGAAAAAATACGTCGGCGGCTTCGTGTTTTGACAGGTTAAAAAATCGAAACACGCTGTATAATAAGCGCTTGCCTCGCTAGTCGCTGGCGCTCAACACCCGCTCAATTAAGTAAGATATTATAATGTGCGCGGCGAGAGAAACAAAATTTAGCTCAAATAAATCACGGCTTTTTCGAAGAGAAATACACGCTTTGCTCATTTGGAAGGTGGTGAGTTGAAATGTTGTCGTAAATGATGGAAACGGAAAAACTTAAAGGAAATAGAAAGCCTGTGGTAGGGAAAGTAGAAAAAATCTTGGAAACGATATTTTCGCTATGAATATATAGGCCATACTGAAAGTTTCTGGATTCTGATAAATTTAAACACTTCACATCGACAATCGATACACTTTATACACATAAGAATTTATACACACAAAAAAGGAAATCGCAGGGTGCAAGGTCCGGACTGTATTGGGGATGCGTCATCAGTTCCACGTGTGAAGCCTTCAAAAACGCCGTTATGATCTTAGCGAAGTGGGCGGATACATTGTCGTGATGGAGGACTACTCTGCTGTGAGGACGCTTTTCACGAACTTTTTCTAAAACACCGGGCAAGCAAATATTATCGTACCAATATGCAGTGACTGACTGACTGTGAAATTGTCGTGTAATGTCCCGTCTTGCTAAAAAAAAGAAGCAACCATAATTTTTCCAGTGCTTCGACCTTTCTTGACTTTCGTCGACAAATCATCCAAAAGTAAGACCCACTCCGCCATTGACTCTTTCAGGTTCGGAACAGTACACCCAGCTTTTGTCTCCTCTTACGATGGCATACACTGCTAATGATTGCCCTCCGTCGTATTTTTAAATATTGTTTTCACATCATCCTTTATGCTGTCGTTTTTGAGCCCCGTTATTTCATGCTGTATCCATCTGTAAGAAAGCTTGCGAACATTCAGGTGTACGTGCAAGATTTTTTGCACTTGGCTCATGCCAATGTTCAATGTTGTACGAAATTGCTGACAGGTATTTTTTTAATCCGATTTAATTAGTTGTCGTACAGCATCAATGTTAGTTTCTGTCACCGCTGTCTCCGACCGGCCTTCGCGTGAATCGTCTTGGACATAAACACGTCCATGTTTAAATTCATTATATCAGAAGTACACAGAGCTACGAGATGTGGCTTCATCACCAAATGCTAATTGGCAACATTCTTGTCGACTTAACCACAGCGAAAATCGTAAAAAATCGTACAACGAAAATATTCTCGACTTAAATAAGAATTACATTTTTAATAATTTCACCGCAAGTAGTTAGTTCCAGAAACTTTCAGTATTTCATAAGTAGTATATTTCAAGACTTTTATTTAGTCGTTATTATCGGGTTTTTACATGTGAAGTTGCCGTTTTACAAAGGAAATGTAAAATGTTGCACGCAAAATATATATTCAATTCTTCAAAAAATTACACCAAAATCTATATGATTTTGGCATTTTAAAGATGGTGTTAAACAATGGTAGACAGAAATCATGAAGACCTTAATGCACCGCTGTTGGCTAAAACAATCGGAATGATTTGATAAGCAAAACTTTAGCAGAAAACAACACACCGAAAGCCTATTATTGCTTGCGCGGAGATACCATTCTTATGTTAAGTGAAACATCAGCGGTAGCCAGTACACCAAAAGCCTATAATTGCTTGCGCGGAGATACTTAATTGTTATTTTTTAAAGATTATAATGAAAAAATAAAAAAAATGAAAAATATAGGATCATGATATTTTAATCATTTACTTGGTACGTATTACCAATAGAGTTTCAAGTTGTTTGGCCCTATAGATTCCAAGAAAAAAGAAAATTATAAAAAGGTGATGATCAACTTTTATTTATTTTTTTTCAGAAAAAAAATATTTCAATTTCGCATCATAGTACTGAATATTAAGACATTTGCTTCAAGACTCATCATTTTATTTTTGTTTAAATACGAGCAGAAGTCACTTAAATTTGAATGCATAATGTCAGTTTTCACTGTTTGAGAGAGGTAATCACCGTAAATGCGATTTTTACTGCCTCTTAGGAGTTGTTTTCCCCCCTGTATAAAGTTATCGAAGTCTTTGGAGCGAGTACTTTGGATGACGAAGTCTCTAGTCAGAACTGCTGCAACTGCGACGGGCGGAAGCAATCGCGATTGAGCAAGCCTTCTCCATCGTTGTTGCACTTCGTTATTGTAATGAATAACACCGACACAGAACTTTATGTTCGAAAATAACGCGATTTTTCAACATTTCCGTTATTGAACACGAAGATCCTAGCAAAAATAAACTACAGAAAAACAATTGACTAAGTGATTTTTAAAAGGAGTAACTTTGCTTGGAATAAATATTTATTTGAATATGGGAATTCCAACTCATGCTATAGTTATCGAAGTTTGAAGTGGATAGTTTGAAAACCCGTCAATTACCTATTTAATGAAATCGTTACCGATGCTGAGAAAAAAAGACCAAAAATTCTTCTAATCCTTATCTAAGTAATTGGGCCATCCATCTACAATAGATTTAAGTGTCGATATCAAGAAGGCGAAATCAGTATAAATATTCAAAGATAAGCTAGGCGGGGTGAAAACCCAAGGGGTTGTCAAACTTCGGCCCATATGATTGTTTTAAGCTCTAAAAAGGCAAAAATCCGTAACATTCTGACTCCTTATCATTGTTGTCTAAACATTGGACACCAGGCGACATGTACCTCATTTTACGCGTCTCATCATGTCCAACAACTTTTATGTTTGCTATTTTTTATTTCGTTTTAAGCTCTAAAAATTAAAAAACTACAAATATTCAAAGATAACTTGCAGCGTGAAAACCCAAAGGTTTGTCAAACGTCCGTCCATATAATTACATTCTGACTTCTCGTTATTTTTGTCTAAACCGATGGATTGACCGCAGGCGACATTTTACCTCATTTTATGAGTCTCATCATGGGCATCAACTTTTCTTATGCCATTTTCACCGTTTATTCCCGTTTCCCGTATTTCACCGTTTCACTAAAAATAAAAAAAACTGATTTTTTGGGGACAATTTGTATGAAATGTACCCCAACCGTGGGTCGTACAGACACTAACATTAACTGGGCTCGGCGCATTGGCCATAACTATCGATTGGCGAAAGAAAATTTTAAAACGGACTTAATTTACTCGGGTTATAACATAAGTAACATAAACACATCCAGAAAAACAGACGAAACTCTAGAACATGTGAAACGTCCACAAAAATCTTTTTGGACGATTTAATTTCGTTACATTTTTCGCATGATTGTAAGACTTCGGCCCTCGTTTAGGTGGGCCGAAGTAACTGAAAAGGTAGGTAGAAGTAGTAAGCCAATTACGTAGAAGTACTAAGACAACCCGGCAACTCTCTCAACAATATTTGGATTGACTGTAAGATATTTCCGTATTGCAATAATTTCGCCACTGTGCGAAACCGTAAATTTTATTTTATTGAATTATTATTCAGTTATTATTATATTGTTATTGATATTACCATTCCATAGGCGATTATTATAAAGAATGTACAATAAATTAATTATTATTTAGACGTTAAGTATAGGTGGCTATTTTATTTTTGTAATAAATGTTGTAAACTTTTAAAATTATTAACTACTTAAAACTGCATAAGTATTATCAATTTGTAGCTTTGATTTGAACCAAATAATTATGTAAATAAACTGAACTGAACTAACGACTGTATGCCTGTTAACCTGAATACTAGTTTTTGTAAAATAATATACAAACGTAGATAAATATTCGATTTGTTAATTTATGACATCTATAAAAGTTCATCTACTTCTTACAAGGGTTCTACGGCAGTTTGTTTTACAAGGGTTCATGTTAGATAGCAGATAGGCAGACAGTCGTTGCATGCGTAGAGAATTTATATAAAATTTCGGGAGTATTTTTGAATGCATCATTTTCAGGTTTAAATTAGTTTATGTGCCCGATGACGCAGATTAAACCGCTTCCGGCTTCCGATTTTTATTAATGAAATACCGTAAATGAGACAGCATTATTGAAACGCTGCAATCAAGTAACATTCAATCGAACACTAAATTTAAATTCACATTTAAACGAAATGAATTCAATAAACACGAATTTGGGGGCCTCTCTCACGCTCCATAATTTATGTATGAATGAATGAGAACTTCAGTTTCATCCGTAAGCAACCGCTGAAAAGGCGAAATTTCTATTCATGAATTCTTAATTATGCCATTCGAAGGGAGAGTAGATAACTTTAGTATGAATATTCAGTAAAATCTGCATTTGGGGAGTTGAGAAAATGCGATGAGTTATTTCGGAGTAATCCTTTGATTTGTTTAACTACCGTTGAGAGGGAGGTACAAATTCTTCCACTTCCTCAGATGCCACCCGGAAAATAGTAACTGATCTTCATACAGTTTATATGCGTTTTATGGCGACCTACCGACGACATAACCCATCATCGTCATTATAGTGCCATCTCGTATACTTCAGTTGCACCATGGACAACAAAAATTAGCCAAGAAAAATAATTGAGAAAAATAATTGTACACGTCGTAATGATGAAGTGGAAATTGCTAGGCTAATTGTGTTGCACTCGTAAATCTGTATATCACGCCATGTTTACGCAAGAAAGCCACTTATCGTCAAATGTTCGATTAGTCGTAATATTAAAAATTAACGCTATTGCACTGGATCTAAACGAATTGTAATGTGGAAAGGCCAGTATTGATGATGTCACTGCAGGGTGACATGTCTGTCGTCCAGACAAGACTGTTGTATCGTACGGTGCTTCCTATAAGTCAAAATGCAATGGATAGTCCAGACGGTACATATGTACTTACTACATAATAATCGATAATGACACCTCATACAATCAATAAGGACACGTCTACATTCTAGCAAGACTGCTTTAGATGACTTTATTCAGACAGACTGCTTTTGGAGTTTTGGCAGTCAGACTGCTCCAGACATGCAGTATTGTAAAACACTGCCAGAAACGCAAATTCGAACAACGAAGTTTGACATGCCGGCAATGGTGTTACACCAGTATGCTTCATACATTATCAAGCATGGCTCAGCGTATTTACAAAATTGTGTCTTTGTTTAGCCATTGTTGCAGTTAGCGAGATCGTTATTTAAGGAGCCCACGTACATATTTTTTCTCAGTGTACTATGCCCAATACTTAATATTATGTCATCTGAAGTATTCAATTTCTTGATTAGAATCTACTGGTCATACATTTTCGCTAAAGATAAAATATCATAGATAAGACACCTTTAGTTTCAATAATAATATTGACAATTACATGTTTTACAACAAAAAATTTTACGAGTGTCCTTTTCTGTGAATATTGAATAGGTCCGTTTACAATAACTCTTTACCTTCAGATTCGTTACAAGGATGACTAACATCGAATTATTGGTATTTATTGGCGATTATATTTAAATGTTGGTTGTCAGTCAATGTACAGCAATGACACTCCTCTGTCGTCGGCGAATGATTATGCCATTTGGATTTTCCAGTTGAGGCTAGAAAAGTCGTTTGAATAATTAATTTTTCAACCTTGTATTATTGTTTTATTGGCCGTGTGCCAGTTTATACTGAAGAGAAGCTAGTTTTGGGACAAGGGATGGACGACAAGAAGTTTCCTTTATGAAAAGTGGTGTTTGAATTGCAAAGAGGCTGAATTAACCCGCTTTTCCCTAACTAGGACTGTACTGTCCTGTATCTGGGCGGGTCAGAGTAAATGATATGTTTACGTCATCATTAACATTCTGTATTAGCTTTTTTGTCCAATTTACTTTATATTTTTTCCTAAATCGATTATATTTTTTATTATTATATATTTTTTTTCTGCAAGTATATATTTTTTCTTTTTCTGCGATATTATTCTGATAGATATAATTTATTTACAGAAAATGCGCACAATAAGTAGGCTTTCGGCGAACCAAATTTTATAGTTTTTCGACAATTGGAATCCAATCTGTCGTGGATTTTTTTAAATAACCATTTTTGGCGCTGAAAATGAGACACTTCCACGCAAGTTCATAAAATTAGTTTCGCGGAAAGCAAATGTTTGTATACTTTTCAGCAAACAAATTGTATTAGAAACATACGAGGAATGGATGAACCGCCGCTGTAAAACTCTCGTGGATAGGAAACAATTAATGCTTTGAAGGCGTTTTTCACTGTCACTTTGAAATTTATTTTTTTCTCTTTTAAAAGTTATTCAATTTCCGAAAATGTGGAAGGCTGTATGAGCGAGGCTTGGCGAGTACGGTGGGCGACGAAGAGTCTCCAGTCGCAACTCCTGCAACGTTGCGAATGTTTGCTGTGAAATCGTGGTCATGCGTGTCGTGGAGAAGCAGTTGCGAAGAGCGATTGAACAGTGTCGCTTGTTTAATCACATTTTTCTTAATCATTGTTTGCAGATCTTGCTTTGACTGTTGTGTTAGACCATAAGAAGCTGTAATGGATAACACCTGCACAGGACCTCATATTCGAAAATAATGCGAATTTTCTCTCTTCCATGATTGAACAAAAGAGCAATAAAACACGACATAACGACAGATGAATAACCGATTTTGAAGAGGAAAACATGCTTTACATTAAAATTTATTTTAATTTGAAATTCTAACTCCAACCGAAGTTATCCAAGTTCAAAATAGGGTGAAAAAACGGCAAGTAACGCCACAAATAGAAAGTCAAATGTGGGTACCAGGTACCTATGTAGCCAGTCGATTCTAACAATGATCAACATCAACAAGACGCGCTCGCTTTTAAATCAGAGACAAGTATTTATTTAATTAAGTTTGTGACGGCATGATGTATTAATGCCGCTCGCTTTAAATATAAAATCGATTTAAAATAATAGGAAATGGGCAAAAAACCGTCGGAATATTGGGGCGGATGAGTAATGGGCGGCGAGCGCAGCGTGTCGCCGAGCGTTTTCACTTGTACGGCGGTTTCGGACCGCGCTTTTTTGCTTTGGCGCGCGAGCGATCGCCCTTTCCTATTTTTTATCGCCCACCGCCGCCGCGCCTCCCTCTTTCCTTTCTATATCTTTGATAGGGAGTAAGTGTCGACTAATGGGGATGCACCTCATAAATCGAGGAATTGAATCGATTATTATGAAGCGGTACACATCAAAATGGAATCGGTTTTTGGGAAATACCAAATTATGATTGGAATATAACCCATTTTTTTTAAATATTCGATATTGGCGAATAAATACTTTCGACTGACCTCTACATAATGCAAAATTACTTTAGGAAATCAAAATTACCCGTAAACTTAAGTAAAACTGAGGTAGCTCCTTTCCATTTATCAAGGTAACCTTCTTAGAGAAGTTTGAAAGTACATGTAGACTGGACGTCTTTTAGGAACAACCCTAATCATAAATATATGAGGGTCACGTTGGACCGTACACTGTCTTTCAAATGCCACTTGGAAAAAAACCGCAGATAAAGTGAAGACTAGAAATAATATCCATGGGGTGCTGAACTCCAAACGCTAAGATTATCCTCTGTGTCTCTTTGCTATTCAACAGCCGAATACTGGAGAGCAGTCTCTTCTGTATAACTGAAGAAGTGTTTATACCATGTGTGTAAATACTCAGCTTAACGACGTTATGCAAAACATATATGGTACGGCTAGGTCCATCCCAGAGCAATAACTGCCGGTTTTGTATTAATATAGTCCCGCCATCAGGCGCCACACTCACCTCTACAAAGAAGGTAACAGTATAATGCTAATGAGAATGAGCATCTACCCTATAGACTTACTATAGAAACGCAATAGCTTCATTTCCTTTCCGTTCCAGTGCGTGCCATGTTTCAGCCTAAATTGATATTGACATTAAACAGGCTTACCACTGGTCATGGGCGACGTGGCCATATGCTCTAGAAATGGGTTTAGGACCCACGCTGTGACTGTTGTGTGCCCCATACAAATAATGAACCACACTTTAAAGGACTTTTCATTTCGTGCCTTTCCTGGAACGATACAAGAGCTGCTTTATGTATCAGACTTATCAATTTCTTGGATAAAGCAAGCCAAAAAAAGTTATAACTAATAAAGAGATTGTTATAACCAAAAAAAGTTATAGATGATTTTCAACTCAATTTTTCATGTACCATCATTTTCACAAACTTTTTTTCGTTTTTCCTTGATTGCTGAATCTCACGAATGCAGACGCTATATGTATATACAGTGTAGCCAGAAACAGTGAGAAAATTTGCAGCACCAGGCTATTAAAAGTGCCAAATTAATTCAAATAAAAACAATTTTTAATTTACCACGTTTTTAAAATGGACTATAACGTATAAAATAATTTCTCCTATCCCCATACAGAAAACGAAAAACGTGAGGAGCATGTAATAGATAATTAATTGATGCATGAATAGTTCACAGTTCACACCTAAGTTACTAGAAATTCATCCTAAATTCAAGTAGGCACATATTTGGGAAATGTATGTGAAATGTTTATTCAGCAGCATGCACAATTCCGCGTAGCTTTTCTTTGCAGGTGATATCAGATGACAATTCTCCAACGACGGTATACATTTTCTATCCCATTAGCGTGAGCGAAACTGGGATTTTTCTGCTCTCTTCGACGTAATTTGCTTCGAAATACTGTTCTAGCATTTCTACGTAATACTACATATACTGACAAGTCGTCTTCTTCTGGTTTGAAATTCGCGAGCGCGTCAATGCAAGCACGCGCCGTCACGAACATCGTTCCTGGATTTTCGCGATTTTTTGTCCTCCGCCATTTTAATCCTCGTCGCCAATTTTTATATATCGGACTTACTCCATAAAACTACCCTTTACTAGAATAAATACACAGCGGTTACGAAGCACATTTTATTTACGCCTTTTCAACAAGAATGACATTTCTGGCCTTCATTATTCTATAAAATTATTTTTCAGCCATTGACCCAATACATTACAAAGTCGCAGGCAGCGATGTGCATTGCTTGCAGTGTAATTTGGACCCGCCACTGCTAGATAGCGCTGTTTATTTATTAGGTATTAATAATCGGAATCAATCGAACTGAAACCATACTGTATTGTATTGTTTCCAGAACCAAAGGCGTGTGTAAAATTCAGCATGATCGGATATTGGGAAGTAAGTTTAAAATCGATTGCAAACTTTGTACCGAACCGACAAACAGACACCGGACAAACGGACGTAGAAGAAAGCGACCTAATAAAAACGTAGTAAAATAGAAATATTTCATAAAATATAATTGAAACTGTACAATGAATACAGGATTCCTGATCCCGAGTGATATTGATGTTGAAAGTACGCTTCGGATCGTCCATAAATTCGAGTAACGCATTACCGCTTACATCAGGTAGAGACCGCGCAAGCGATCACGAATCTATGACCAGACTGGAGGATGGAGAAATCCGTCCAAATCTGGTAGTAAGGAGGTGACGCTGCCCGTTTGGTGGCCATTTCCAGTGCCTCGCCGTAAGTCATTGGACTCTTACGGGCTCTTGGCGTAGCTTGACTGTGGACTGTATTTATCCTAAAGTGTCTGCGTTCATCTCAGGGTGATAGAACGACAATAATCGTTAAAACATCCTGGGTTGACGGATTCGAACTTAGTAGTTACACCTCTCAACGGTGTCTCATCATGATACTCGATTGTTTTACCCACTTAGCGCCACCCCTACTCTAGGGAAGCTCTCGTCTACTGTGCGAGGACCGTGTCTAGTTTATAGCCGAATGGTGATTTTATTCAATTTATTTTAGGGGCACTTGCGGTTCCACCCTCTTTCCTCAAGTATGATTTATAAAAGTATCCAAGATATCTCCCCGATTTATAAGTGCGGTCAGATAAACAGGCTTTTTGGCGCGGATAGGAGCCTTCGTTTGTTTTATAGTTTACGTTGTTTTTGTCCTGTCAGTAGTATTACGTAGGACGGGCCATATAGTCTGATGCATGCTGTGCGTTTATTTGTCCGAATGTCCGAAGGCTTCCCGTCGTTCGTTCTTAACCAAATTTGTATGCAGGATGACCCTAAGCGGTCGATACGAGTCCCTCAGGTGTTGCAGCAGTTGCATCCTTGTTTACTTGGCCTGGAGGAGGGTCTGACTAATAGGTAGAGTAAGCATAGCGTATATGGGTATTTTTGGAATCGTGGTGTTGAGAGAAACTTGTTGGAATAGGTTTTAGGTCATTTTGGATAAGTCAGGGGCTATCAATCACGGGACGGGCCATTAACCCTCTATATGAGTTTAAAATCTTTAATATTTCATTAGTTTTTCATTAAAATTCAATAAAAAATTTAATAATTTTGCTAGTTTTGTATGAAAACCGTATACACTGAAAGGGTATCAATTTGTTTAAGACGTTCTTCGACCTATTGATATCGAGATTAAATAGTTTGACGACAAATAGTTTGACGTTTAACGACAAATGTTTCAAATGGGGGAGAATGTGAGATAAGTAAAAGTATTTTTGAAAAAAATCACTGTATTTCACTGCATAATTCTCATATTATAGCGGAGTTTTACACAAACATACCTTAATCAACGTGCACTTTATACCTTTATCTTTATTCTTCATTCTTATATTGCTGCAAATGTCAAACTACGAAGTGTCGGGGCCGACCTTTAAGCTACTTGTGTATTATTTGGACGATTGTCCTCCGTTTGCTCATCTAGGCCAAGATACTCGATTATCAATTCTCGTAATAATCTCCTTAGTATTGATAAAACAAACGGGTCATAAACCGTCACTAACAATTATCGTAATAAATTGTTAAGATAACTGTCGTCTGTCGTCGTCGTTGTAGAAACCCCAAACGCGTGGCACGTCGGATATTCCGTGGGGGAATTTATAGTGGTATCAGATACCTCCTCCGGGGGTCGCGCCGCCTTTAAATAACTCCTCGATTAGGAATGTTTTATCGGAATTCACAATTCGACCTAGATCAGTTAAGATATATTAATGATACGCGTATAATTATGTATAAACTAAGCTGGTTAGCTGTTTGATGGGCGTGGATAAAGACCGCACTGTGACATTGTATCTACGCTTAGGTTCACTAATGGTAATAAATGTATTTTGCTATGGAGTAGCTCCAGTAAGATTTCCAGAATACTTTTTCTCCAAAGAACAGGCAATTAGAGCGATTGCTGGAGTTGCTCGCGATGACCATTGCGCTCCGTATTTTTAAAAAGTACAAGATCCTGACAATGATATCACAGCCGGTCCTAAACATACCACAGCCAGTCGTTAGTCCGGAGTCCACCGATCACCCCCTAGAAGTGTAAAAATAATATTATGATAGGCCCGACTATGGTCGGTGAATCCATGGCAGCTCCGTTTGTACTTACTTGTACAATATTTGGCGTTTATTTAGTATACGCCAGAACAAACGCCGCCGATTAAAATATAAATAGCGATCAACACATTCACGAAGCTCGCTATCGGGACTTTACCTAGGGTACGGCTGACATACCCTCAAAAATCATTTGATTATTTTAAGTAAAAGTAATTTGTTCATTTAAATACCTATTTAGCTCTACGATCAAGACAGCTCGACTTGAATATTTCTGAAAAATTAATCAAAAGAAACTTGACTTCCACACCTGATTTCTATTATATAGACTAGATGTGATCAACAGATACTGAATCGTTTACTTTGTGATTAACTATTTTGTTTGGATCATTTACTTAAATTATTTGGTAGTAATTTATATCTTGTTAACATATGAAATACCTATTGTTATATTTTTTAAGAAGCATTTTTTTTACATGATTCGTATGATTG
>JAOPUG010000376.1:26367291-26380095 GCA_027564375.1 Micropterix facetella | reverse complement strand
GTAGGAAACAAGTAAATGGCCTTATAATTATTGTCACAATAACATGAAAAATTGTTAAAGTAACGCTGTATGTTTTCGGAAGAAATAAAGAAACACATTCCCAAAGAATGTAAAATGTTAAATCGATCCAGATATAAACAAGTGGTTTAAAACAAAGATATCTAAGTATCTTTAAAACAAGATAGATATAAAGAGTATAGGTTTTAAAACAAAGATATCTAGCAGCGATATATCAGTATCTTCTGCTGTCGAAAATAATTCATTTAGGCGGCGAAGCCCGTATGCCTAAATACTCCACCTTCTAAAATTGGTGAGCAATGATGGCTACGAAAATATATGGTAAAAACGAGCACGATGGTAATTGTCGGGCACAAAGAGACAAAACTTTGCTAACAAGCTAGGGTCGTCTGTTTTGCTACGAATCATTTTGAAAACATAAGGCACATTTTAAAAGGGCATCATTTGAAAACACACATTTTCTCCAGAGAGAAAGACAGAGTAGTAGATGTTGTTTAATATACAAAAACCTTAAACAACCCTTTTAGACTTTTTCCAGCCTGCGTATAAAAGAAGCTTCAGACATATTCCTTATTTCATTTCCATGCGAGTTGAGGATCGAAGAATCATACATATATGTGAAAAAATAAGGAAATAAAAAACATCCTTGCTTAGTCTTTTATTTCACTTGAAGTTGGTTGCATTGACGCTTGCTTTTATTGTTTTTTCATCTACTTCGGACATCTCTATGTTATTTTTAAAAAAAATATATTTCTTAATAATGAAAAACGAGTACAAACAATTAGTTTTCTATGTCTAAATCTTATGTCTAAAACACTTCTCAAGGATTTCAATGAATTATGTTTTGCTAAAATGTATATACTTTTGCATAATTTTGAATTTCACTTTCATACTTTGAATTTTACGAATTTGACATTTTCTTACTACGAATTGTTTTCCTATATAACGACTATTATTTATCATGAAGCTTCTATTCATCAGTTTGCTCACTTTTAAAAAAAATATTAGAAGTTTATAATTCTGTGTAAATGACATTTTTATAAAAAACTACAAACACTCCATTGGGCCCTAGAAATTGCCCTCTTAGCCACATAATCAAGTCATCGCAGTTTTGGCCATTCGACTGCAATGTCCATCAAGTTTTCCACGAATAATTCGATTCAACGGCTGTTTATTTTCCAATCCTCCCATATACCCTAACTGCATGAGCTTTCTGATTATCAAAAGTCTCACAATACGCACATCATTATACAAGTTATGCAAGAACAATCATTATACAAGAACAATGATACAGTTCTTGGTTTGTTTCTCTTCTCCACACGCCCTCCTCCCGCACGGCGCGAAGATCTTGCGGTATATTTTGCGTTCAAAGACAACTACTCCGTTTCTATTCGCTTCAGTAAGAATCCACGTTTCTGAATCGTAAATGGTCTGATGAATGTCTTATAAAGAATTGTCTTCTATGCGCTATGGTATTTTTCTATGGGGTACTGCAGCGCACATCAAAGTGCGACGTGCGATAGTGGGTATCGGTCCACGGCAGTCATAACGTGAATACTTCCCAAAAAAATAGAGATATTGACCGTACCTATGAGCAATTTTTGCTGAAGAAGCTCTTAGCGAATTCTATTGCAATATGAGCTAGGAAATATCCCATGAGGAAGTACTTCAGCATAACACCAGGAATAAAACCCATTACCTCCAACCGATCATACCGCGTACGGCCAAATTCCAGCCGACTAGTCTCTACAGAGGACTTAAACTGTTGAATAAATTAAAGGGAAAAGATATTCCATTAAAAAAAACATTTATATTTTCATGAGATCCATCTGGTTGTACCTGGTCCGCATAAAATCAACGCAGCACAAAAAGCAATGCGCACAACGACATTTTAAAATACTTTGAAAGCAACTAAGTTAAATTGAGTAACTAATTTAAGATTAATTTTATACTTGGTTATTTGTACACAATTGTGTAAATGGAAATAGATATTTTGTATTCTATTCTGTATTCTGTTATCGTCAGCATTCTCCGTTTGACTATTTGCGAAGATTTTGACCTATTTGCACATAATTTCCGTCAGGGTCCATATGAATTAAAATTAATGTAAATGCCTTTAATAATGCTAAAAGCAAGTAAAATCAAAGAAGTTCGAGTAAAAGAGAGTTTGTAATCTTTTGCAAGGTGAAACACAAATTGATTTATAAAAACACTCTCTGTCTATTACCAAGCGCAAGAAATAATTGAACCGATTTACATAAATAAACTTACAGTATACTTATTGAAGGACTTATAATTCGAAAATTATTTTTCTATGCAATGTTACCAGTATTAATGTTATATGGTTACGATCATATTGTGACATGTAAATGAATAACTTTCGTAAATTAAAATTTAATTAAATTTTCCGATCTTTTCTAAAAATATTATAATTTTATTACCTAATTTATTGATGTTATTGGCGATTACCTAATCCGATTTAATATCACTGTGCTTAAGTATCTATTCTATTAAACTAAATAAATCCGGTGTATGCTAGTATGCTGAAACGTGATGTAAATATACAGGCACGTGTGTTGGCATTTCAGTTGAAATGATAGTCAGTGATGAAGAATCAATTTTTGTTTAAATTATCCCTAAAGGGACTATTTATGGCGAAAGTAGTATTCACAATTTGGACAAGGTAGGTATGTGTTTTAATAAAGACAAATAATTATGGTTAAAGAATATGAATCATTGAGATACATATCCTCTTGTTTTTTTTAATTATTTTGTTTCTGGAAGTCACAAGAAATACTGTTTAGTATGTAATTCTGGAAGTCACAAGAAGTCACAAGAAATACACTAATTTATCGTCCCGCGATAGTTCAAGAATTCATAATAATTTTTAGAAAGAAAATAATTATAAAACAACACTGCATCCTTCTCAAAAAATTCATATTCGTTGACCACAATGAATTATCTTTACAAAAACTTATATACTTTGGCTATATTTTGATGTCACCTTTCACTCTGTGTATTTAATCATTGCCGCATATTTTTACTGAGTGTATAGAGATTATTATGATAATAAATTGAGCATAAGGCATTTTCCACAGTAAAAAACAATTTTTGCTTGTCTTCTCTAAATATGATTGTGATTAAGCGTATTTCTTAAATGTGGCGTCCTTTATCTGCAACTATTGATCATATAAATACTAACAAGGCGATAGCAGTATCCTTGAAAGCTTCAAAATCTGGTTCACTCTAATTAAAGTCTTGTAATCTGGACCTTGAACAAAACTATATCTACACGTCAGATACCTTTACGGTGTGAACGCTGAAAAAATATGAAGATCAAGTGAAACAGCTTCTCAAAAAATGTAGTAGTAGCTTCATAGGCACTAATAAGGCCTCAACAGATTGGCTCCATCTTGATAACACTGATACTTATATTTCTGGCCCTATACAAAATTTCTAATTATTTTTAGTCTGAACCTATTAGTCATTTTCTTATTAGCCAGAAACCATGAGCATAACCTGTGGGATCATATAATATTATGCATAAATGTAGGTATATAAAAAGAAAACAACTTGAAATAATATGGAATTTTATTTATGGAATTTAGTGATCTTCAATGAATTCCATTCTCTCCTGTAATTCCTTATTAAACATGAAACGAACACGTGAGCTTTAATTTCTTTGCAAATTATGTCAGTAGAGTAATTCGAAATGCATCGCCTGATTCAAAATTACAATGGTCAAAAAACGTGAGCGAAATTGAAAAAAAACTGTCATTAGGCCTAGGTATGTATGTAATTCACAATAATCTTCTCTATTTAAATTAAAATAAAATAAAAAAATGGAAGGAAATAGAAGGAAGGAAAAAACAAACAAATTGAATAAAATTATACACGCCGAGTACTGGTAGAAATTAAAGGATAACAATAAAATGAGATGGTCAAAATGAAGTGCAATTTAAAAAAAAATCAAATGGAACAGTCATATTATTTAATTGTAATTTGATTTAAAAAATAAAAGAAAATTAAAGAATTATGAATCATATTTAAAGAATAGAAAAATAGTGTCATAGTCCATACTAAAACTCGTTTATTTCTGATTGTTATTTATTAGTTAGTAGCATAATGTTTATTTAATTTTATTATAAATCAAACTTAAAACGGACTAAAAGTATATTGTATTGTATTGTTTCCAGAACCAAAGGTGTGTGCAAAATTTCAGCATGATCGGATATGGGGAAGTCAGTTTAAAATCGATTGCAAACTTTGTACTGAACAGACAAACAGACACCGGATGAATAGACAAACAGACAAACAGAAAAACATACAAACAGACAAACAAGAAAGCGACCTAATAAAAACATGGTAAAATAACACGGATTTTCAACTTTTCGACGCATACACGAAAATCACAGTAATAACAAAAAGTTCTTAAGGAAAAAATAAGCAAACATTTTGGAGATGAATGGATCAGAGGCAAAAATAGGCAGAGGTGTATGATAAGATCACGGCCTATGGTATCACGGCCGGTGGCATAGTAATTAGGTCGTCTGATCTTACATTGTAAGGTTACAGATTCGATTCCCGCTGGATCACCATTTTCCGTTGGGATAAAATTAACGGAATTGCATTTCAATTATGTCGACCGAATGCAATAACAAGACACACACGTTACATGCACACATACATGTAAACACTTCATAGTAGGGTTGGTTGTAAGAGATTGTAGTATGATAATAAACCCGCTTATTATAACATTTGACAATAAAGAGAAGAAACAAACAAACAAGATCACCATTTAGAACAGCAACAACTACCACGATATTAAATGTCTAGCTGATTATATATTGTTTGTTAGCCAACCTCATTATAAGAGACGATACTCTATTATGATAATGGGATCCTCTTCTTAATCACACCATATCAAGAAAATTTCTCTGAAGGCCGTCACATGGCCACGTTAGTTACACATATTTCTCAAGTTTTACACTTCTGCATTATTAACTAATCACGTCTAATGTTGCGCTCATTTTATCAAATTTACCATGTTCTTTGCGCTTCTTGCGTTGCATATTTTGAATTAGAATTGGCCAAAACTCCTACCTACTACTAGTCGAACCCAAATGATATATTTTCGTAATGCGCTTGTGATATTGCTCAATCTGTTAATAACTTTCCAACACTTCACATTTGGTCGGCAATTGAACTATAAGGTATCTATAGCATCTTTATCTGAAGTAGGTGTACATATTTATGATTGATACGGAACGAGCGATAGATATTAGATGTAAACAACGATATTTTGCTACGGCTGTAATAAACACTGTAAAGCAATGAACAGTCCATACATTGTATCTAAATTTTAGCTAATAGTTCACAATCTCCTTATGTCAAACCTTCTTTTGTTACAGAAAATCTTACCATAAGTTCAGAAGACTTCGACCTGGCCTTACTAATATATGCACCGGAAGTCCGAAGATACCTTTGCTTCAACCAAAGGTGGAAACTTGTTGGACTACCAATCGTAAGTAACATTTAGTCACTTCATATTCTCCTTTGTGTGTTCCTTTTTAACTAAAGGTTAAGGGTAGGTTTTAAGAATTTAAGATCGAAATTCCCCTTCACTTCTCATCAGGCGATGATATATACAACAAAATAGTAACTCTAATAAAGTGTAGCATATATATAGGATAGCCACCATCTCCTTTACAATATTATATGCTACCGTCTGCAAATTTACACAGAGCTAACGATTGTCGCCTGCAAGAATGATTTTCTACCAGGAACAACTATATACATATTTACTATTTGCCAAGTACTAAATAAAATTCTAGATTCATTTGAGAGAAGAGAAATTTCGAAGAAATATCGAAACCCACCACCCGATGTTCGACTGTTCACAGAAACATGCTTTACCAGTGTCCCTCAAACTTTTTATACTTAGGACCGGTGAAGGTAAGAAAAATATTTGGAGTAGGTACCAAAATTCAGGCACGACTTTAAATATTTCATGAGGGGTATTTTTATTTGTGGAAAGAGGGAGAGAGAGAAGGGGAGGGGGTGAGATAAATACATTACATATTATTGTTCCTTTCGGAAAATCCAATTTGTATGATAGACACACTCGTATGTAATAAAAAAAAAATCTCATGCTTTTCAGCTGTTACTATTAGATTAGTATGTATGCGTGAGTTGACACGTTCCATGAAGGGAACATGTCAACTCTTATTCTTGACATCCTCTTTACGAGGATCCTTGTCTACAGGGTAGGTCATAATAATTAATGTTTTGAGCCAATGCCATAAAAGTGTTGACACCTGAAACAATCGAAAATTCCTGCGACTGATCATTTCAGAATTCCAGCTACTTTTGATTGCGTCTGTTTCAAAAAATATATTGGTGCAAGAGACTAGAAGAGAAATATTGCAGTCATTGAAAAGTCTAAATATATCTGCCATTTTGTAAGCTTGCCCATCCATTATTATTTCTACAAAGACTCATTCTACAAGACACTATATTAGCCACGCTTCAGTAGGAATTAACTAATTCACTTCCCTCAGTTTGGCAATGCATGAAAGGTGCATCCTCTCTTCGCTTATCCTTGTCGATGATGATGTAGAGAGTCTATACTCTCAAACAGTACCTTGAACACCCTGCAGTTTACGGACCGGCGGACTGCAACCTGTAGAAGGGCACCGGTTCGCAGACCATTGGTTGGTGAACAATGCTCTAAAGTACCATGGAAGATCTGCATATACCTAATAAACTGATAAACGTGCTGAAGCTTTCAGTGACAAAATTCCAATACCGCGCAAGAGTGCTGGAAGACTGGGCCGCGATATGGAGGCGCACTAGCACTGGCATTGTGTAAGCTCTTCGATTTAGAAATCCTCTTCAATCTGGTATTAATACTACCGGCATTATCTTCAAGGAGTCGGTACAACTATTAGCGCATGCTGATGTCATTTATATCATTGCACGATCTCAACGAAGCTTTTCTATGACTGAACAAAATAACAAAATGGGTCATGACTGCCCACGTTAAAAGAGTGAACCCACCTCCATCTTTTTTTGTTGGTCGTTATACCTTTGAATTTTTAAGAAATACAAATGATACGACTCATTAATTACCAGCGACATCAACACCAGTCAAGAGGTGAAAGTACGTATAAAGTATGCAAATAGTGGTTACTTCGGATTACAGTCACAAATGAAATCCCTTTTGCTATCACGGAGGATAAAGGCAACCCTTCACAAGACACATTATACCAGTCTTAGCTCACGCTTCATAAACACAGACTTCCAGTAAAGTGGATGAAAATGTACTGAATGTCTTTCAACGTAAAATACTCCACATAATCTTCTGGCCCTTAGGAGGATGCCGTATGGATAAGATGAAAAAAGACCTATATAACCATGTGCATGTTGTGAGGTTCTTGAAAATTGGATGTCTTACTATTCGCAACCGTAGGCAGATATATGCATATCTTATCACTGCTCTACCAAGTTCTTTTTTCCCAGATCTCCTGCTTACCCGAAGGATTTATTCATGCTCCTCTCTAGCCATGGCCTGCCCTTACATTCTAGTCCGGACAATACTCTGTATATACTGATACATCGGTCTTCCAAATATGCTAATTCTTTTGCAATCCAGGCTACTCGTTTATGGAATTTACTCCCATCGAATATTCGACGTTCTTATTGACTTATCGTTTTCAAAAAGTCATTGAAAGAATAGTTTTTGTTCAGTCCAATGTAAATTATGCTCGCATATATACGCTCTTTTTCCTTTGTTCCTTGGACATACATCTGCTTAATATTAAAAAAAAATCCATAGGGATATATTTCTTACCTAGCTATCATATATTATATAATTTAATATGTACTATCTTTCCGCCACTTTCTCTATACGTAGGTTCCGCCACACCTCCTATTCTATAATGGTTGACTATAAGATATTGCGATTACGTGATAAGTTTTCCATTTGTATAAATCATATTTTATTGTGCAATAAAGATTTACAACAATAACAATTATTATTGATGGATGATGTTAATGTTCTTACTGTTGACCGTTGTATATTTTTTTGTTCGCAGACCAAACAAGAGGCTCTTCGAGAGAGGAGGTGTCAATTCCGGGAGGCAATGCTGGAGGCGTACAACACGTACCGGTCGGTGGAGGATGCGACGCGCTACGTCGGCTTCAACAGCCGCGGCACGCAACTGCGCGCGCGGCGATTGCCGCCGGCGCGCCGCAAGTGTCGCACCTTCCTCAAGATGGACGGCGGCTTCTCGATCGCGGCGCACAACCGGCGGCTGGGCGGCGATGAGCCGCCGGCAGCCGGCCGCCGCGCGCCTCGCCTTCGCCACCGTGCGCGCCACCCCGAACGCCTGACGCCGCCGCCGCCGCCGCCGCCGCCGCGGCCGAAGTGCCCCGACAAGTTGCGGCACACACACACCAGGCACCTCAGGCGGAAGAAATTCTGCGACGACGACCTCACCTAGACCTCTGCGACGGCGACACCGCAAACAATACGCTTATAATGTAAAAAATATCGAATGATGCGGTGGCTTTGAAGCGGTGTAGACCTGCGTCCTACTTAACAATACTAGAAAAGTTGAATAATATTCACTACAATGTAAAGATATTAACTACGAATCAACAGCAGTGCCTCTGTTTTCCCCACCACATTGCGAACTCTGCCCCGGCGAATCACTGTTACTATGCGAGATTATTTAAACAGTGTCCAGTTGCTCTCCCCGCAATTCCTCCCCCCACAACTCGGCTCTTTCAGGCCATTTGTATGAAGTGAAAGAGGCATGGTAGTAGTACAGTTGAAATATATCTTCTTCCCTTAACTCTACAAAGTACAATAAAATCTTAACTTCTCAAAAATTATTATAGTATCATATCATATACATCTACCGTGAATAATAAAATCTAAATTTTACGTATTTGATGATTTATCTTAAATGGAGGTAGGAAAAGACAAAAACGATGAGTTTTAAAATACGCTAGAAGAACTCTTTCAAAGGGTACCCTACTGAACTGGATAAAAAAATATTTTTTTATCCTATTTGGCCTCTCTTAACAATCAGATGAAATATGTATTTTCACTTTTGATTCTTGGTCTAGACGTAGGCAAGAAAGTTTTATGACTATGCTAAATTTCTTGTCGACAGCTCTAAAACTGGCTTCGGTAATCGATGGTGACATTACAACAGATGGACAGTGAAGTGCCGATGCGTTCTGTTTTTACGCTTTGGCATACAGTACACGCATGTTCATTTACACTAATTTTGTCTGTATCTGAAATTACATTAGGGTTGGTACTTTATTGTCTAAGCATCGCTTGTAGATGCTGCGATAGGCTTTCCGATTTATGATGTGTCTTGCAGTTCAATATGATCGCTCTCATTTTGCCTCCACCTTTGTCCCTTTCGTCTGTTACCTCGTTCGTGGTGAACAGTTATCACAGTCGCCCATGATGAAGTGACTACTCGTACCTGAAGTGATTGAAGATCACTGAAGGTCACCGAATACGGCCGAATACAACCGAAAAAAAACCACGATTATTTAAACATTTCTCTCGAAACTCGGAATGTTGGTAGTTTTTCCCCGGCGACACTGTCGCCCACGCGGAATGAAACGCATCATGTTCCTACGAAGGCGATTTTGTTACTGAGATAGCGCTGATTCACATCACTAAGGGCTCTATTTTACCGGGACACCAGTCGGGTCACGCTACCAACAAAATGTATACAACTCTATGGAGGGTACCTTATCCGGGGTCCGCTTGGTTGCGCAACTAATGTGGTGGCGCAACCAGCATCGACCCGTGCATGGAATATTACTGGTGGCACCAACACGCTAGTTGCGCAACCGACAATATGTATAGCGCTGTATGGTGTCTCAAACACTCGGCTACTAGTTTCGCCACCACCTGCGCTGCCAGTGACGCCTACTTCCTCCGCATGCTCCCCTATTCTACGCTCCCCATCTGCTCTGGTGTCTCGGTTGGACTCAAGGACACCACTGTTGCGCAACATGGCTGCGTCCCAGTGAAATAGGGCCCTAAGATCCTGATTGTATCCCCAGTAATACAAGGTGAAAATGTGGTCGGTCATAGATTTGATTTTGCCGAAACTTGCCTGTTAATCTTCTTGAATGCTATCTGTAGTTTCTTCAATACTATGTATGCAGAGAGCAAGAGTGAGAAAGCTCTATAATTAGAGCAATACATTCTGTCGCCTGTTGTCAGAAGGACAAATATAGAGGCCTCCTTACATTCTTTCGATAATGTCTCCGTTCTATAAATAGCTGTAACTACTAAGCTGATGTATCGCTTTTGTAATGGCTTCATCGATGTGGTGATATTGGAGATATACCATAACGTATTGTTTGATCAAAAGTAATTAATAGATTTTGTTAGGGCATTAAGGGAAACGAGGATTAAATATAGTTGCCTGCATTCATTATACGGAGCGTATTAAAGTGGTCTGGATTGGGCGGATGTAGAGAAAGAACTTACTCCGTGGTGACCGATGGATAGGGATGCTTCGCGGGGATCACTTTCGGGCATATCACTTTTTCAACCACCGGTGCTTGGGGAAGCTGGATGCTTGCTTGGATTTTGAAATATTAAAGCATCAGATAATTTTCAATCACTGATCATATGGACGTTCATAAATCCAAAACCATAAAAATTAAATTGATGTACAAACAAGGTTAATTTGATTTAATTTTCGAAATCGTGTTTTTAATCATGCGAATATTTTGAAGCAGTTACCAAGTCGATTCCTTGTCGAAAAGACGCCGTTTGCATGTCAAGTGTCGCGACCCTTACCTATCGTCTATCTATACTATACATTAATATGTTTTTTTTAATATTGTCAATTAGGACGAGGAGCTACACTGCGCGTGCATCGAGTATATTGTTTAAAATTAAATATGGTCGTGCTATGTGTTCCTTTTGTGTGTGTAGTAAATTAACGAGACACTCCGTGCGCGCGCGCGTCTCTCCGAGAATCGAAATAATGTATAAACAATAAAGGCGGCGCGGTGCACGAACGAAAAACGTATGAAGAAGAAGGCGAAGAAAGAGAGAGAGAGAGAGATATGTGAAATTCCATAGGCCTGTGTAAAGACCGCACGGGCCCACCGCCAGCTCTATTAGCTCAGACATTACAATAATAATATGGAGGACAGACCGCCAGTAGCGAGAAGAAAGTGTTGAATATTATGTGCCATTTTCAAAGTCAGCACGTGTGTGTGTGCCGGTAGCATACTTATGCTTTATGGGGGTGTGTAATATTATGCCTATCGAAAAATACCCCAACAAAAGCGTTTAGTAAAATCAACAAATATTTTTTGCAGTTCTAACAAGGTGATCTGGTAACGGAAAAAATGATTTAGCTCCTTTAATGTATATTCAGTAACTCTGGGACCAGATTTTGTTTGTTAGTTATTACTGTAAAAAATTAAAGGAATATCCGGAAAATACAGCTCACATAAATTTACACACCCTCAATCGATACAAGTATTAAAATACCCCCGAAAAAGTGTAATAGCCCTTAGTAAAATAGACCTTCCGAGCTTTATTAATATATGTTCGCCAATACGTAACTGTTAACGAATAAGTGTATAGATATTTAAAAATAAACTCGCTTTTTGTATATATAATTATTAGTTTTTAATTTAATATAATTGTATTCAGTATTGTTAACCACTAGTTAAAATATTCTTAATATGCTCTCTTAATTATTTCACGTTTTCGTCTTTGGCAGAATAGTATCGAGTCGAATAATAACTGTACAGTTAGATTTTAAGCCCCTTTTAGCGTTAGTAAGTTCCTTTCTTTGATTTCCAAGCGTACCTCTTTTTAACATTCTTATAAAAGCAAAATCAAACCAAGCCATTCTTTGTATTCTAGCTTCGTTGCGAATATGAACTTATTTATATTATGTAATTATTATCAATTACGATCTGTGCCATATTGAGCTTGGCAATTATACTTATAACTGCTCTACGACAAAATCTTGATATTTAGTATGCTTAGTGACGTAGTATTACTGTAGTGGAGAAAACGCGGTAATTTTTAGTATTTAATATTGTACTATTTGATGACATTGTATACATTCCGAGCAGAAAGGCTACTCCCTGCTTTAATATCAACGTTACAGCAGAGCGAGAAGTTTTTACAGAGGAGAAGGGCAGTATGATCAACTTTAATATATATATGTAATATGTTTCGATACGGTCCAGAAGATTGAAATAAAATGTGCTAATGATAAAATTGTTTTATTTTTAAAACGAGCATCATTATTGAAACAACCACACTATATAGAGGAGGATTAGAAAGAAAAGATAAAATAGAAAAAATAGCAAAAGACCCTCGGTGCAGATTTTAATTTTTTTTATTCGATATTCAAATAAAATATAAATAATATATTTACAGTTAGGAAATTATACTGTTACACGACTACATCGATAGCCTTTTTATATTAATATATCATAAATTTAACAATGAATAACAATTGAACGTTAACAACGAAAGTTACAGCATATTCAAGTTTGACTATTTATTATCTAGTCGTATTTAAGATGATCCATGTTCCTACAACGAGTGGCATTTACGTTTGTTGAACGCCATTTTATTTTCTAAACGCTAAGACAAATGCAAGCCTTAAAAGACATCAAGGAAGGCAAGGCACAAGAAGAGAAACAAGAGACTAAAGCACAGGAAAAGATTATTTATTATTGCGATTAAACAAGGCTTTAAGCTAT
>JAOPUG010000376.1:26278022-26289222 GCA_027564375.1 Micropterix facetella | reverse complement strand
TTACCTTCTATTAAAGTGGAACACTATCGCCACGAAGACTGCTTACATTTTATGACGACGATGACGTTTGATAAAATACGTCACAAAAGATAAAGAAATAAAATAAGTGAGATAAGTAGTTATTTACACCTAACTTAAAATCCCTTTGCAAATCACCCATTTCAAGTATCCAATTAGGAAGATATTCGCGTAATAGACCTCGATGAATATTGTTTATTTTAATTATCTTCTCAACGACGATAAATGTCGTACGTAACGACAGACTCGTAAAATATAATCGTATTATTATATCGTATTGGTAATTAAGTGATTATTTCCTTAGTATTTACGAGATTTGACCTTGCTGCCATGTATGCGCCTCTTTGCTGCTTTGACATGTGCCGATTTGACAGATAGAAGCCGCCGTGGCGACTGAGGAGACAGATTACTGTCAAGATGACAGAAGCCGATGCGTAATTCTGTTGAAGGATTAATGATTCAAATGTCGCCGGGAGTAGTTTATGGTGATATCGGTAATATTATTCAATAATGTATGACATCATCTTCATTAGCGTTACAACTAATTGTGACTCTTTGCTCAATAATTTAGAATCTTCTTCAGTTCCACCTTATCTTGGGCTTTAGTTTTCCAGTTGTTTACCGGAAACCATGTGCATTTAGGTTTTTAAACATAGATTCAGGCATTGCATTTTTGTTCCTCTAAATGTATCATACCCTTCGGGTTGTCCATAAAGAATGTATGTCAATGGCTGTTTATTTTCCATCCTTTCCACATGTCCTAACAACGTGATCCTTCCGATTTTGAGGAATTTCCCAATATGCACATCGTTATACAGGTTATATAATTGTTTTCTCTACATGCCTTCCTATGGAGTATTGTATGCTCAATGACATCTATGTTTATTCACCTATTTTGGTGAGACACCATATTTCTGAAGCGCAAGGTAAGATCTTGTAGATGGTGGCCTTTGAGAATGAAGTCCGAAGTAAAGCCTATTTGCATCCATTAACAGTGCTTTCATCTCTGCGGGTGTTTTTGTCGTTTTAACAAATTCAGAGGTATAGGGACTAGCAAAAAGGTGAATTTGGGTGCACTCTTTCAACGTCAGCGGCCGTGTATTTCTTTTCTCCTGGTTCGATATTTAAATATTTTGCTGCTCTGCCCAATGCTAGGAACGCATCCTTGAGGGCTTGTGGAGACGGGTAATGAAAACAAAATTGTATTTACTTATTTATGTACTTATTTATTTATTTATTTATTTACATATTTAATACTTCGCCCCACCCAGGGCGGGCGACGTAAAATATAATCAGATGAGAAATGTAACGAAATTAAATCATCCAAAAGACTTTTCTCGATGTTTCACATATCTTAAAGTCCATCTAAACCCAAAAAAAAATTTACTGTTTGTGTGGATGTGTGAATTATACTATGCACAATAACTCGAGTAAACTACTTCCGTTTAAAAAAATCACCAATCGATAGTTATGGCTAATGCGCAGTGCCTAATTGATTTTGGTTCTGTACGACCTACAGTTGGGATACATGCCATACAAATTGTCCCCTTAAATCAGTTTTTTGCATTTTTAGAGCTTAAAACTGAACAAACGGTAGAAATAGCAAAAAAAAGTTGTTGGAAATGATGAGACGCGTAAAATTAGGCACTGTCGCTTGGGGTTAATCCATCACATCGAACGGATCACTATGAACCACAGAAAGTTTATGGAGAGCTTGTTCTCTCAGAGAAATCAAGGCAGAAGAACATTTGAGACGTCATGAGATTCATCTCTGACGTAACATTTGAACCCCTTCTAGAGGATAACTCTTCTTCCTTGAAGGGGTAATTACAGGAGTGGCACAATGGATCTCTTATAGCACAATATAATCTCTCACTTCATGTTGTTGTTTTAAACTACCCCAAATATCCAAATATATTATACATACAAACAAGAAAATAAGCTTATGGCCCGAAGTGTGACAAGCCCTTGGGTTTTCCCCCTGCCAGGTTTTATTTATTGAAATGCTTATAAATATGTTATACAGCTCATGTATGTAGCATGTATATTTAACACGAGTGAAATTTATTAAAAGCTTAAAACAGCTTACGTAACCATTGCTGCCAATAGCACATTTCTTCGTCAAGAATGCGATCGTGCTTTTGGTAGAATGGACTATCTCGATATATCACGAAAATGTAATTTGTGGTCTGTGGAATAAATCAATCGATGTTACATGTTGAACTATTTAAATTAAGAGTCAAATCCTGTTTATTTTGTTTGTCATAATTTATTACTGCCCTAGCAATCCTTGAAAACATATCTACTAAAAAGGATCCAACCTACGTTGGAATGGTATGATAAATAAAATATGGGAAAGTATTAAAATTATATCTAGAAACGGTAAAGTAATGCAATTTAAATGCAAATTAAAATTATAATTTATTGAGAGAGAATTGTACGACATAAACGAATAATAATTACATGACAAACAATTTCCATTTCGATTTTCTTTCATTTAGCTTAACATTGATACATTTCTAATGACAACTATATAATTACGACGATATTATTTTCTCTAATAAACAATTATAATTGATATTTATAGGGCCATATTATTTCCTATTTCATGATGATTTGATAATGTTCATGTCAAAATGTTCTAAAGTATGTTTGTATTATGTCAATTAATTATTTAAATGTGTAATTATTATTAGGTATCTAATTCCAACACTATAATTTTGGTGGTGAAACTCGTCGAAAACCTACATTATCAGTTTTTTAAACTATTTAATATTAAGAGGCTACCTACTAAAATCATATTACATAATAACAATGAAAGCATGTGGCAAAGTATGTAACTTCTAGTGTTGCGTTTTAGAGAATTAAAATCAACAAAAATACGAAAAACCCGGCGTCCAACATAAAATTTGACGGTGCGTGTGGGTTATGAATAGCAGATGTAAAAATGTTGTCTATGCTTTTGTCTCACGATTGCATAGTCTGTTACTATGGCTGAGTTACGAATATTACATTTTCGATTCTTTTATTTATTTTGGAAAATAATACTAATTTAAATCTAAGGCAGCTTTCACTATTGGTTTTATGACTAAATAATTGAAAAAAATATATTATTGATTGTTTCGTGCTTTTGAGTTTACACTAATAAAAATCAATCTTGACATGGATGTATTATATAACATGAATACATTTTTGACTATGAATAGATTAACAAAAATAAAATAACATTGTGATTGTATAAATGCTTTATTTTGGGCATGAGCAACTGAGATAAATTGATTGTACTATACTAAGGGGAATTTTAAATAAATTTGAAGTTGTGTTGTTGATCTTCCATTAAGTACGGTTTCTGTGATCTTTTGTAGGTTCTCCATCTCCATCCTACTTGACCAAATGTGCTAAGGCGAGGTAGGGGTGGGGGCGACCGTTCTCTCTGGCCCTAGGCCAATAGGGTTGTGTGGTGGATATTTGAGTTGATCCTGTTCAATTGTAATCCACGGAATTTTTTAACAAGAAGCACAAAATCAAAAGAGCTCCTGTCACACAACGCGCAGTTGACAAAACACTCACGTCTCTCTCTAAATTAGCTTCTACGGGCGTCCGTTAGTTGGCGACAATTGTACGTTTCTGAAAAAAACTTAACATAAAGAAATACCACTGTCCGCCATTGTCTTCTGACGGTCATTCCCCTATCTTACCCTAAATTACGTCATGACTCCCTGTGTGTCGTCTTCTTGATAATCATGAGACTTTAATTTATGATCAGTTACTTCTTAATTGGTCGGGATACCGGGCGCCGCTGCCCCAGAGCAAAAAGTTTATAAACATATTAATCTCTCAGTTACAATATGAAATTTATTAATTTATATGTCACGTCATATATCAAGATGTAGCCAGTCATATGACGCAGGATTTATTGATGCGGCGTTTAAAAAGAGCTTTGCATAAGTGAGAGGCCGCCAATCGATTGCATCCATAAGCAAATGAGACTTCGATACATTGTTATGCAATAAATTGCTACGAATTGAACCACTGTAGTGGCATTCTATGTGGACTTAATTTTCAACTGACGTTTCGATATTCTCTGTCATGGATCCTACGTGGAACTTTCTTATACAATTCTTAAGATCTAAAAAAGAGGTTAAGCACAGCTTTGGCCCGTTTTGGTATTCCATTTCTGGCCTATCCTGGCAGATAGGCGATACAGTCCTATCTGCCATGACAGGCCAGAAATGGAGCTTGTTTGGGGTTAACTTAAGAACGGTCCAAAATCAAACACTCTAAACTGGCAGGCGTTTAATTCAAAGATTTCGATTCTTATTGATATTTGATATTTTATTGATATTTGATGTTTACACTGATTTTGTACATTTCTTTTTATTGTAAGACATTCAATTGATATTAATAAGATAACCGTATAAATAAAACCTAAATAGTTAGTTTGTGTTCATGCAATATATTTCCTATTATTCTCAGCGCCTAAATCGTGCATGTCACATTATTCAACTATCTTTTACTGTTTTCAAGTTTCTGGGGTTTGAAATACGGCTATCCAAACACGTCAATAATATTCGGGTTATGCGCACGTTGTAGGTACAACTCAGTTGTTAGAAGTCGCATGGAAAAGAATTCAGGTATTTGGAATCCGCATGAATATACCTATATCATCATGCTGGCAAAGGTACAAAAGTATTTTGTACTTTGACGTTTTTGTACTTCAAACAGTACAGATACTATCCATTTTTGTATCCGACTGCATTTATCACGCACGGTAGGCTATTATTCTCTCTGTCTCAGAGAGAAATGTCGTGTTCTATATTTTTAATCTGGTTTGAGGCAAAACCTATAACACTAAATTATTAGCTAAGGTGGATCTTTTAGTGTCTAAAATTTTCTTCGTGCTCGATCCACCATCTTTTCACGGAGCGGTTCTCGTGCACTAATCTTACGAGGTGGAACTTGTTGGCTCGTGCATTGCGGCACTTACATGGCATTAACTCGATAGCACCAGATCTAGATATTAAAGGCAATTAATCTCATTTGTTTAAATTAAAGGCAATTAATTATGTATTCATAAATGATAGCTAGTATTTTTAAGCGACATTCTATTTGATTAGTTATTAGTTGATATCTCTATCAATTTACTTTTCAATGCACTGGTTTTTCTGTAATGTTGATTAGTAATAAGTCAATAAACAAATGCATAATATCGGGGTCTAAAACTACGCTGACGTGAAAATAGCGATGGCTATGGTGGCATTGTAAAACAGTCAACATTATTTAGTAATTAATATCCGTAAACCATTCTTTTTTATTTTTCGATGCACTCCGCTGCAATTATACACTAAAATCTAGATGGCGCGCGCGAAGACACAGCGAAGCAAGAGGGCGCTCGCGAGAACACGGCGAAGCAAGAGGGCGCGCGCGAGAACACGGCGATGGAAGACGGTAGCCCTACGAAGCTGTCAAATTTAGCACCGATTAGGAACGACCATAGAAAAACACGGGAAGTTTTAGAAGTAAGATACGTTCTTAAATATTAAAAACGGAATTCGAAAAGAAGAGGAAGACGTTCTTAATTTCTTATATTGTAGAACCAACTAAGATTAGGCTTGCGAGAAATGGAATAGGGGCCAATATATCGCCGCGCCCCTCCATTGCAGGCTTTGGTAACGTTGCCGAATTAAGCGATTAAAACGTATGAACCAAAAACCAAATCCAAAATCATAATTGGTGACACTCGGTCACACAATGGGCGGAGCTGCCTGTCACAGTCGGCAGCGCCGTGAAGAACTCGGGCAGCGACACACAGTTAGTCGCCAGTTGGCTGTCATGAGCCGCGCTGACAGGGTTGCCTGATCAGTGGCGCCGAGAAGCACTCGGCAAGTCCGGACAAAGGTGTCGTCGCTTATTTTTATTTGCGTCAGGATCAACAGGTTCCAAAAATGTAATAGGTATATACCTAAACAACCATTAATGATTAGTTTACTATCACCGGCGATTTTAGTATGGAGGGATCAATTTTCCGCACAATTCACTTCAAAAAGAGTTCTTTATCCTCTTCTGAATCGGTCAATTAAATGAAATTAAAATCCAGCTTCATTTATAGCAATCAGCCCGTTATGAACGAACTTATTTTGTAGTTGATGTATGTATATATTTCTTCATGAAAGGCCGCTAGTCAGTCGGCAGTTAACGGTCGCGTTATTAACATCTCCGCTTCATTGTGCCGTTCTACGACTTTAAACGCTTCCTTTTTTTATCGATAATTTAGAAGAATAGCCGAAAGAGTTTGAATCACATTTCACAAGAAAGTGTTATTATTACATATTTTTTCTGTAACGATTCATGGGAATTTTGCACGCGCGTTAGTGGTGCTGCGGCGTTCAGTTGTTTTGGCGTGGCCATTTGTTTTCATTCTCAAATGATATGTAAATATGTGACGTCATCTCGTATACGACATTTAAGGCGCTAACATAGTCGCGCCTTAAACGCATATAAACGTCTTTAATCGCCTGTATTCGATTTTGTATCTAAACGGATCGCATATCATATTTGATGATGTAAAGGAGCTGCGCTTGAGATTGTAATAATTTGGAAGATTTTTTGGTTTAATCAAAATATACAAATCAAATAAAAAAACCGGTTATAAATTTGAAACTCCAGTCAGGCTATAAACTTCGTAAAAAAATTGTTGTTGCCGCTGAAAATTGAGAGCATTTCGATGACAAAGATTTTTAGGGGGGGTAATTTTTGCGAGTTGCTGTAGAAAAACCATACTACTTTTCGATATTATATTTGGTCATAAGTCTTTTTAGTTTCTTTTTCTAACTACAATAGTCATTTCAACTGATTAAATAATTTTGTCGCATCGCAATAAACGTTCAAACATAATACTATCTGTTGATTTTGTGGATTCAAAAATCAAACCCCAATACCTATTTTTTTTTAATTATTTTTGTTATTTTTATTCATTAGAATAATTAAATTAACCATTTTACAATAATTATAACATTTAAGAACAAATGGCGAAACTTTCCTCTTTCATTCACGGGCTAATGCTGCCCAACTGGGATATACCCGCGCCATGGCAAGCAATTAATTATTTTTCTACAATTAAAACGAGGGTCGATAAACCAATCCTACACAATAATAATAATAATAAAAAATAACAATATTATATAGAAAATAGAAATAATAAATACATTAGAAACACACATACATACATATATATATACGCATATATTTGATTAGTCCAGTTCGACTTATTCTACCACATCGAGAATGATATGGATAGAATAACGCTTTTATTGCAACAGCCATTTATTTATTTTGGTTTTAAATAAATGACAATTGGGGCTGGTTTTTATGTCACTGTTTAATTTATTATATAATCTTGTAGCCATTAAAAAGTCGTCTTCATTCTAGGTGCATTTACATTAACACCTAGGAGTTGTCTAGTGGGTTTCGTGTGCGTAATATTTAAAGATTTATTTATTTTGGCCAAGTAAACCCAACGTAGTGCAGTTTTAATAAATAGCAGCCTAGCGTCCAAAACCTGAACCTCTTTAAAGAGTTCATTAGAAGAATATTGATATGGTTTGCGATGCATGATTTTTAAAATGAATCTTTCCGCTGTTAGAAGTCGTGTCAGGAGGGTTTTGCGGCATCCACAGCAGCCAATTATACCTAAGTTAATAAGGGTTTCACATAATGCAAAATACACAATGGTTTGCGTCCTGCGATCCAGAACGTTCCTCAACTTTTTGAAAGTATCATCAAGGGTTCTCATTTTTTTTGATAAAGCATGGACTTGCTCTTCCCATTGCAATTTAGTGTAGACTACAATGCCTATGCATTTAAATGTGGGATACCTACTTAGTAGTGCACAATTACAAGAGCTTTCAGAGTGACATTTGTGAATAGTTACATGGTGGTTTGCTGTTGTCTGACTCCTATTAATAGGGTTGCAAGTCACATAGCTGGTTTTACTAACATTTAGTGTAAGTTTTGCAGTTAATAGCCAATCACGAATCTTATCCATGCTCAAGTTTGCTTTTGTGAGCAATGTCCCAATTTGGTCCCTTAAAAATAACTACAGCGTCGTCAATATATGAAATTATTTTTGATGTCGTTAACTGACAAAGATCAATATAAGTGATCATTTTAATAGTAGGGGTCCCAGGACGCTTCGCTGCGGAACCCCATAGGTTAGTGGCTCAACGTCACTAATGTGGTTCAGAATCGACATAGACTGAACTCTGTCAGTTAGATAGCTTTGAAACCACTGGAGACTGGATGACACGACGCCTATCTTTTTAATTGTTGTAATAACCTATTATGAGGCACCAAATCAAAGTCTTTCGCCAAATCTAAAAATAGTGCCAGGTACTTTTCCCCCTCGTCTATACCTTGCACAATAAAATCCGTTAAGGCTGAGATGGCGTTTGATGTCCCTAAGCCTTCTCTAAAACCAAATTAATTATCTGACAAAATTTCCCTTAAAAATTTCAATATTCTTAATTTACCCACCTTTTCAATAATTTTCGACATTATACAGTAATAAAATAGGTCGATAATTATTCACTTCAAGTTTGTCACCCCCCTTAAAAATTGGTATTGCTCTAGCAGTCTTCAATTCACTCGGAAATACACAACTTCTAAAGCTGATTGATTATATGACTGATGGGTACGCTTAGTTACTTTAAATATATGGGACCCTTCGTCATTTCCTGCTGCTTACTTATTATTTAGGCTTTCAATTACCTTCGTGACTTCGGCAGCATTTTTCGGTGTTACATATAGTGAGGCTTGGTGGATACAAGTATTATTACATGAAACATCTTCTGCTTCCGCGATAATTTTTTGGCCTACATAGGGCTCACGCCACAAAAGTGTTTATATGATTTCGCGCCGTTTTAGTGTTATTTTGCAAAATAACAACTTGATCATCGATTTGGATTTTGGACAAAGTCGAAGTTCTTTTATTTTTGAATTTGATGCTTCATTTATTAAATATTACCCATATTTTCTGAGGGTCTTCTTTCGAGTTTGAAATTTACGTTTTGTAATATCTTTGCTTCGTTATTTTAATTAAATTCTTACATATATTTTGATAGCGCATACATTTTTGTTTTAAAATGAGATCATCTGGTCGCTTTTTTAAGGTAGCGTAAATTTTATCGCGTTTGTGAATACAAAACAGTAGACCCTTAGTGATCCAAGGCTTTAGTTTTTTGTGCTTGTGTCTAATTTTAAAAGTTTCATTTGACGTATTTTTATTGAGTATTTGACATAACGAAGTGATAGCCCGATACGCTTCATCTGTATTATGCAGAGAGAGAACAGGAGACCAATCGTTGCTACTAATGTCCTTTATAATATTATCGTAGATAATAGTTTTCTTTTTGTGAATTAATGTTTATGTTCGGTCTCCTTTCTTCCTTTCCCTACTTTAAATAATATAGTATAATGATCTGTAATAGAGTTTTTGAAGATGATCGTGGAAATCGTATTCTTTGAGCGAATCATAAGATGATCAATACAAATACTACTATTATTGACTTCTCGTGTAGGCTGAACTACCTCTGGGTGGAATCCATGTAGCATTAGAAGATTGGTATATTGGTCAGCTTGGATGTTTACCTTCCATTCTATTGAGATATTAAGATCTCAACAGAGTATTAAATTCTTTACGTTTCGATTCTCAATTAAGGCGCCGTCTGATTTTTTTATAAAATTAGTGATATTGTTATTGGATGGACTCCTATATAATGAGAGTAGAGTTGTATCAATATAAATGTTAACATGTAGACAATTTGCTTCAGGGAGATTGATTTCTTTGACAGAAATATAACTAAAACCTTCTCGTATATACACTACCACGCCATAATTTTGAATGTAGTTTTGTGTTGTGTGGTAGTTGGATTCATATCGAGGAAAATGCTTGTCCCTAAAGTAGTGGCCATTCCAGATATCAGTGAATATTAGAATAACTATCTCAATTTGGAGACGCTCTAATAGAATCATAAATTGATCGTAATTTTTATTGAGACTCCTAATATTTAGACATAGACGCTTTACTGTATCATCCTCGGACATAATATATCTGCACAACTATACGTTTGATGTGACGTGTCTGTTTTCAGTACTGTTACTCAAAAAAATCATGTAATCCATTACAATACAACAGTAATCATTATAGTTTTGCTAAGCAGTGTTAGCAACATTTTGTTAAGTTTGTAGAGCGACATCATATCACAGCCAATGCAGATAAAGAAAATTATAGATGCAGTGTATAAATATAAGTAGACAGATTTTAAAATAATTTTAAGATAATACTAATATTCAAAATGTCCATGATGATGCCAAAACTGCGGCAATACTTGTGTGCTAAAAATATTAATTTATACATTACTAATTCAAAAAAAAAAAAAATAATATCGATAATAATAAAATAAAATTTAAACTTAAATTCGAAATAGTCATAAGTATAGACTAATATAATATTAGGGATAAGTTTAAACCATGCGTAGTTACAGATTAAATTAGTCATCTAGATATTATAAGTGAAATATAGATCTAAAAAAGAGGCATTATATTTGCTATTACGCTTTCTCCCAGCAGCGTTGTCTCACTTTCTCGTGGCAAAAACGGCGTTGGTGTTTGCCTGTAATTCATAGTGAATACTAGGTCTATATAGTTATACCTCAATGTGTAGTCGTATCTGAGGTATTTCAAGGATTGACAGTTTTAGTCGGTATTACATAGGGCAGACTCTTGTACCTTGACCAAAGACAGTTGACCTTGAAATACTTTGTAATTCTCATTTTTATATTGGCTTTTAGTGGTGTTTTTATTCAATAACCTTCAATGAGGGCGATGTAATAAACAAACCTTGGTAGAATTTTTTTACTTCATTATTGTTCTGGTGGCAGCGAAAAGTGTTTTTCATTTCAAAGTAGGAATTTCGATACGATGTTTTGAATTTTTGATGTTTATTGCTAATATGATGTTTATTGCTATGGTGTTTTATTGCTAATATGTCGGTACTTTAATTAATATTAGGAGTATAATATATGCTTCGTACATAGGCCACATTTAGGTTTAATCTGATGTCTACATTTATAATGTCTACATAATCTATTTCAAATAAATTTAAAAAATAAGTATCGATTTAACT
>JAOPUG010000376.1:26076864-26091600 GCA_027564375.1 Micropterix facetella | reverse complement strand
ATCTAGATTCAGGATATATTTTTATCTAGATGTAATCTAAGGAATTTAACAGAATTATTTTATCAAATATTTATACTATAATATAGAGAATATATCGTGTTCTTTGTCATATAGAGCTACAGGTTTGTATTAACTGTTCCTATTGTTTTCTCGTATGGAGATACGTGTATGTATTAAATGAATTACAATGTTTCCATTTCAAAATATATACCTAATGATGATATGTTCATAAAGTTTCCGCAAAACTATATATTTTTTAATGGGCTTCCGCTTATTTATAATTTTTAATTATTATCTATTTATCTTAGAGCAACCTATCTCTGAATCACATATAGAATAATGTTCCTTTAAAAATGGAAAGAAATATATATCAAACACCCTATGCGCTCAAAGGAAAGCGTAAGAAACTTTCTTCGGTTTCATAAAACGTACATATATAACAGAAAAGTTAGTAGTTGCGGCTCTCGGCCAATCGCCTACCTCAGACCGCCAATCGTTCCCACCCTCTATTTTTACCTATAGATATTTCCACATAATATATTCACTTGAAGACTTCTAAACGAATGCATTGAGTAATTATATAATTAATTGTGAAAAGTAGTAAATTGAAGAGAGTTTGAAGAAGAGTTCGGGTCTTCGATCATTTAGTCTTGTTATATTTTGATCGGTTGAAAAATAAGGCTTTAATATTTTGATTGTAATAATTAAATCTTTATTCAAATTTCTTTTTAGATTAATGTTAGGTTTTCTTAACTCAGCGTCAGTCTGACGGTAAGAATGCCTGGTTCTGTCATACTGAATAAGAATATCAATATCAATATACGCTTTTGCATACACTTTCCATTAATTTGCTAACATTTAATTAAATCATAACATTTAAAAGTAATAGGTATATAAAAAATTAAAAGTACAAATTAAAAAAGCGATTTCAGTCAAATAATTAAATGCTATAAAATATAGGTGTGTATAAAGGACTTGCGTTGGAGTCTGCAACCCTAGAAGACTGACACACAGATCTGTTTTTCGTTCATAACTCTGGAACTACAGAAAATATTTTGGTCCACTTTAGCCTATTATAATAGATGGGAATAATCTACGTATATTTAGGAAAAAATCCTTCAAATATATCTATCACTTTCCGGGATATTTTCGGTTATTGAGACTAACAAACAGACAGATAGATGCAATACGATAATTTATTGTTAAGCCATTCAATTCAGCCATTCAATTCTGGCTGACCAAAGACAAGCTCAGCTTTGCGCAACAGTTTTTCCTTTCCTGGCACCTACATGCAAAAACCATATAAAGAAAAACCTAGTCTTAAATAATAGAGGGTCTCACATTTGTAAAAAAAACAAACTATTCATGATAAAATTAGAAAGATATGAAACGGAAACACTATTGAAATATATAACAGTTTAAATATAATTTGACTTTTTAATTTTGATTACTGATATTAACTTAAATCGACATTAATCAATCTCTAATTGACTGAATATTATACTGATATTTTTAGATTATTTATTGTGAGGTCTATGCATTGATTACTATACTTATGTCTATTTATTTATTTATATATTTATTTATCAGTTTATTTATGTATTTATCTATTTATTTATCTATTTATATACCGATCTATTAATATCTATAAGACTAAGAAACAACAACTTGTATAACTTGTAAATTTGTATGTTAACAATCAAAACTCCGAAAAATAATATTAACAATTCTACAGAAGTCGGGCAAAGCTCAGTTAGGTAATTTTCAACAAAGAAACGTGTATTACTTGTCTTTAAAAATAAATTTAAAATTGAAATAGATGTCTCCTTTTACTGATAAAAAGATAGGAATTAATTTAGTTCTTCACTTTTTATCACTTTTTGTAGGTATTCAAATTTTTCAGTAGTTCGGTTAGCCATAACCAGTAAACCATTCCCTCTATCGGAAAAAGGTACATCTTCTGTTTTCTAGAAAATTAAATGGGGATTTGTTTTACCATAAAAGTTTTCCGATATCTCTTACCGTTTCCGCAAACTTTTGAAAAAAACTGAAAAACGGCCATATGTGGGGGACTATATCGCGGAATGTATGCGGAAGAATAGTGGGGACTTTTCTGACATTCTAGACATTACACTGAATATATGTGCACATTTTTTGCTAGCTGTGATGCTTTTTTAACTTTGGCTGATTTTAGACTCCTGGGCTATATATGCTGAACATACGTTTAAGATTTCTATACGATATGCAATGAATAAAGACTATGAACTATGGAATATGAACTATATGTTGAAAGGCCATTAGGGCTAACTTACATTTTCCAAAACTAATTTCAGTCTTTGCCACGAATAAAATCTGTCGTGGACGCATAAGTAACGCTATCGTACCACAATCTACTGAGGACAAACTTTTGGTCGAAACCGCGCGGTCGCCGCGGCCCGGTCTTTATCAAAGCGGGAAATATCCGTCAGCCGCGCGGCCGTAAGTTATGACACGGGTGCGTCGACTGACGGAAATGCGCCAGAGAAAGTTTCCCAAACTAAGCTGAAATATGAAAGCGAATAATAGTTTCCATATGAGGTTTATTTAAGCCTTAGGATATTCTGCAGACCTTAGTAAACTGATGGTTTATATTTTGCTGGAAGTGGACATAATTAGCTATACAACCCACTGTAATTCTTGGTATTGTCAATATTTTCTGTTGTTGAACTTTTGTTATTAGTAACGGCTCTATAATAACAGTCTGGGTTAGTATTTCAAATTCTGGCTAAACCAAAACGATTGGATTGGAGCGATTTATGGGAATAGGGCAATATCAAATTCATACTATATCAAATCAAATTCATACTGTTACAATTTTATACCACTCTATATCTTTTAAATATCCCATAAAGTAGCTATTCTAATGCACTAATTTATTTGAATTTTATGGTATTATATCCTAATATATTGTAATTATTTAGAACCATACATTTTAATGCTAATCATTAATTTTAATGAAGATTTTAACTATTATAGAAACCTGCCGAAGGTCTAGAAGCAATTTATTCTCTTGCATATTGTATTAAGTTGTAACATAATAAAATAAGCTGCCATCATTTTCCATCTTAACTTCTACAAAAAGGTTATCTGAAGTATATCGTTTGCGGCCGAATAAATAATTGTTCTGCGGTTTTCGTTTGATAATTTTTAATTCGCGTTATTTAAGTCATTTTATTTCTACTATCAAATATCGTTAATGTAGCGAGGTGCGGGGAAGAGGGATTAATTGACCCATGCAGCTCGGGGCCTAATGACCAATTTTGTGTTATCACGGGCGGCCCGACTCATGACTCAACACCTATCCGGCAGACTCCCCGAAGAGGGACTAACCCGGTGAACACCGCTATGCGGCCGTATCTGGGCAAACCCCTCGGGAGGCCTTGGACGATTGATGTATTAGCCGGTTTTTCGGTCTTGCTCAACTGGCGAATAGCCGGGAGCATCTGGAAACGTAATGTGACCTATGTCTCGGGGGTAGGTGTAAACCTGTCGTTGCCTATCCTTAGAAACGACCCGTTGGCCACCTGCTCTCGGATGGTAATTTTCCGAGTAAAGGAGGTCAAGGGTCCGTGATAATTCTGAGATACGGAATGCCTCGTAATTGCGAGTTACTAGACCAGGCGGTCGGAGAAATCTGACTATATCTGGGAGTGATACCGCTGGGTTTCAACATTCTCAGTGCCTTGCGGCGAGGAGTTGGACTCTCATGGGTTGTTGGTAACGTTGGGTGGTGATATGTATTGTCCAAATTCCTTACGCTCATATCGGGGCGATATAACGATAAAGTTCGTTGAAACGCCTCGGGTGAAGGGTTTGCCTGAGTTTGGCCTTAAATCCAAAGTAATTGTAGCGGAGATAAATAACGGTCACTTTTGATAATAAAACATGAAAAGCAAAATTGATATATTTATTATTTATAAGACTGATATTTTGCAGTCAAATTAATTGACTCATGTGTGCATTTAAGCAAATATAAAAATATGTGTTTTGTAGCAAATTTAATTATTTTTAGTACTGTGATGCGAAATTTGAATAATTTGATTTTTTCTGAATAAAAATAAATTAAAGCAAAAGTCATCACCTGTAATTTGCATTTTTTTGGAATCTATAGGAGCAAACAACTTTAAAATATATTGGTAGTACCAAGTAAATGATTAAAATGTGATGAAGCCATATTTTTCATTCTTTTCATTTTTTCAATATAATCTTTCAAAAATCCAAAAAAGGTATTATTTGTCATGTGAGATTTCAGAATAATGGTATCACCGCGCAAGCAATAATAAGCGTTCGCTCTATTGCGCTCAACTGGAGTTTTCCTTGGCGTAAGAATGTTACTTCCACGCAAGCAATAATAGTCGTTCGGTGGATTGTTCTCCGCTGGAGTATCACTTGACAATTAATTCCGCTTAATATAGCCGATAGCTGCACCTTAAGTCTTGTATACAACAAAAGTGGAAGGTATATCTTGACCGTGAAGCAATTTATTTGTATTAATTTCTAATATCTTGAAGTTGAGGTAGATTATATGATGAATGTCATATAAACAATTATACCCCAATTTAATAATCGTTGGGATGAAGATATAAGAACAAAGCAATTTTTTTAAAGAACAATCTTGGTTAGATGGAGAATTCAGAGTATCCATATCAGTCACAAAGCAGCCATCAACGTTTGTCTACTGGAAGTCGGGATCGACCTTGCATTGCATATGCAGACTCGTCCATGTCAAGCAAGAAGCGCAAAAATACCAATCTATCCAAAGACACTGATCTTGAACACTTGTATGGTGCTTATACGCAAGGACAGGGATCAATCAGATGCGGCAATTATGTATATTAGGATTATAAGATCCACATCCAAAAAGGTAAATAAATTATTCTACAACACATAGTTCAAGAAATTGAGTTAATGAGTCTTTTGCGGAATTGGAAGGTTCGAGCATTTTTATTGACTTAGATTTGAATATTCCTCAGTATTTATATTTGAGAAATTGTTTTATCGTCCAGTTTAAATTGAATTTTCGAAAAAAGTCCTTACAAGATAAGAGCTATCGTAGATGATATTCAGGCCCAATTCAACAAGTGGTCATCTTATTTGATTAATAATATTGGTCAAGGAATCAAAGTGACAAATGAGCTCTTTTTGACTATGATTGACGGAAAAGCATGTCAAGTATTAACGGGCACATTTTCAAGTGGCGTATGCAGTGTATGTGGTGCTACCCCGCGACAAATGAACAAATTTGAAAACATCTCTGGAAGAGCTGAGGATGAAGATTATTTCAAATATGGTCTATAAACTCTCCATGCTAGAATTCGCTGCATGGAGATTATTTTGCATATTAATTTTAAATTGTCATTCAAGAAATAGTCTGCTTCTTCTAAGAAGAACGAAAAAAGTAAACTGGAGCAAAAAAAATCATACAGAAGCGCTATCGTAAAGAGTTGGGATTAATCAAAGACAAACCTTACCAAGTAAGTAACAATAGCAATGAAGGAAACACAGCAAGAAGATTTTTTTATAATGCTAACACTTCAGCTGAAATAACTTGGGTTGATGAAACCCTAATAAAACTGGTTTATATAATAAACTAGTTAGTTGTATAGTAAAACTGATATTATAATAAACTAGTTAGTTGTAGCGCACCTAAGGCGCCTGTTGTCAAATAGATCCCCCTCCACGCCGGTAAACTTCAATTAATAATATATACCTATATAGTTCAATATAATAAACATAGAACTTATATTGAATGTAATCGAAAAAACGTCGTTACATCGTCGTTACAATCACGTTACCTTGAGTTGAACTCTCGGCGTGACGCCGCGTGGCGTCAACGCCACAGTTACAGTCAGTCAGTGTGTCAGTGATCAGCGTAAGTATTTATTATGATTCTGATAAAATGGCAAGTATGCCCTGGAAACTGCCAGGATGTACGTCACCAATATAATTCTTATTAGATACCATCACCTGTCCATAAGGTATTAATCCACGATTCTGAGAAATATAGGAGATTTAGCAGTGCAATCACAATGTATGTATACATAATTTTCATCGCTAACTTGACGTCATGCGAGTGGACATCCTTGAATCAAAATTTGTTGAAAGCAGCGCTAATCCTGCCGTTATGGCCTTATATAAACGTTTTCCCCCTTTTTAGATACTTATACTTCTCCCCTTGCTTTAGGATTTATTTAGATTATTGCTTTGATTACACTTACTTTAGGATCGTAATATATAGTTATGCTAATCACTGACTCACTGACTGTCGCGTAAAGAGTAACGCCCAAAATTCGTGTTCTCTTTCACACTATATAACGCGCTCTATTTATTTTCGTAACGCTGTCGGTAATTATCGTGCGTCATCGGACAATGTCGGTGATCGATGTCGCGCTCCCATTCGCCGAGTTGGCCGACGACGCCCGACCAAACTTCGGCCGATGAAGGATTAGTTCTCTGATGCGAGGCCGCCCGTATGAGACACATACGTTCTAAAAATACATTAAAATTTCGAAATTGGAAGATTTTTTTGGAGCGCGTGACGTTTATCGTCGCGGAGGGGATTCTCTTTGGCGGATTCGTAAGACTTTTATGTGCAGCAAGCAAAAATAGACAATAAACCAATCTATATTCAGGTAAATATAGACAACGCAATATAAATAAAATATGATATGACTGTCAAGATTAACAAAAAGTTTAGATCTGATATAAATTTACCCAATACTAAAAATATTTTTTTTTGTCCTTGCGGTAACGACCGATGCTGGCTAAATAAAGCGGAACGATACGCAAAGGAAAACATCACAGAGCCGCAATACATCTAAAGCTTGCTCGGAGATCCAATTGCTTGCCCAGAGATCCAATTCTTACGGCAAGCGAATCACCAGCGGGGTGCGATACGCTGAAAGACAATTATTGCTTGCACGGAGCTACCATTCTTCTGAAATCGTGCGTGACAAATAATATCTTTTTTGTTTTTTTGAATGATTATAATGAAAAAATGAAAAATATGGCTTCATCACATTTTAATCATTTACTTCCCACTTCTTACTAATATAGTTTTAAATTGTTTGCCCCTAAAGATTCCAAGAAAAATGTAAAATACAAAAAGGTGATGATTTCAGCTTTTATTTATTTTTATTCAGAAAAAAAAATCGAAATATCGAAATGTCGCTTCATAGTACTAAAGTACTCCTATTATTATTATTGTTTAATAAACGCGGCAGTCACTTAAATTTGACTGCAAAATGTCAGTGTTTCATTGTTTGATAGAGGTAGACAATTATCTTACAGGCAGCCGGCTTTTATTACATCACGTGATAGTACTCAGGCGAGCACCCATCTAAGTACTGACCACGCCTGACGCTGCTTAACTTCTGTGATCTATGGAAAGCAGTGTTTAAAACCGACTACGGACGTAACGATCGCTAGGGACGCTACATTTTATTTAAATCCTATTGTTTTTTTCCTAACCATGTGCAGGAAGAAATTGGTTAATATCATAATTATATGCAATGAAATATAATATTTTCAACATAATTTTTCTTTTCAAAGGTATAATGAACGGCCCGCTAACGTTCGAAACGGGCGCCTCAGGCTCGCTACAATCAGTTATTATATATTTTGGCCTAGATATATTTGGAGATGCTCATCATTTGTGCCGATGGTCATTACTTCGGTCTTACTTATGCTAATTTTGAGATCTTGACATGACTCTTGAAGCCCAAGACTTATCAGCCTTTGTAGAGCAGCTGATGATTCCGTAAAAAAAGTCATCCTCTTACATTTTTTATATGTATTTGTTAGTATGAAACATATATAACCCTTTATAAAATTTGTGGATTATTGTAATCAGAAATAATTAATTTTATGGATTCAACATTTTTATATATTAATTTCGTAATTGCTACGTTAACTATTTTAGGGTATTTGAAAATGATTTTATACCGTATTGCTTGTTCTAAAGACTTTCTAATTTATCCTTTTTAAAACTTTTTATCAATTTATTTTATGTATTATTTCCAATTATCATTTTGTTAGTATGTGAAACCTTGTACTTAGTCATTTTACGCCTAAATGGCAAATGATAAAGATAATTTTGTAAAAATAACACCTATACATTACCATAATTAATAATAAAGATATGTTCCATTCTAATGGGTAGATGACTATGGAGATGTTTTATAAATCGTGGCTACAGAAATGGCACCACCTGCAATGGCTCTCCGTCACCAATTGGAAGTGTGCTTTTACAGAGAAGTGAGGAAGTTCATAGGGTAAACGCATTGGATTCACGTGTCTCTGAAGTCATGAGCTGACATAGAGAAGTCTAGGGAAGATGTGATATTGATGCAACGGTAAAAAGTATCTATTTTTTTTTGTAGGAAATTTTATGCAGTTTATTTCCATAGAAGTAATCATAACTATTATCCTAAAAGTTTTCGAAGTATTTGCGAGAACTCAAGGAACGGATATTAAAACATCCCTTATCCCCCGGCTCTCTCCACACCCTCGGGGACTTTCAGTATGTGCATCAGGATATCTCGACGAATAGCTGTAAAGATTTTCAAAACTACGTTAATTATTTGGATTGATATGTCTAATTTTATATACTATACATCCATGTGATATTGTCGCTACTATTTTTCTTTGTAAAACTCGAACCATCTAATTGGTTTTATGCGCTATGTCATTTACTTACTTGCTTGTTTGCTTGGATGATTTTGAATTCTTCATTACTATAACTAGTGCATATATAGAACATATTATGAAAGTATATATAGAAGCTTTCGCATATAACCTTTTCATTCTTAGTATCTAGGTTTACTTTCAGACTCATTACGTTTCATTATTACTTAATATCATATTCAAAATATATACGTAATATCATATGCGTAATATCATATTCAAAATATCACAAAATGCTTGCTATTTGCATGATTAACAACGGAAATAAACCCCATTATGTATCAACACTTTTTGAATGGAGTATGTTGATATTTGTGGTCTGCTATATTACCACAGCTGATTATTGCCACACTAACTTCAGTTACATAAAATCCAACTGTTACTAACGTCCGTTTTAATTTTTTGACGTTACATTTGAGAAACTTTCTCCGGCGCATTTCCGTCAGTCCGCGCACCCGTGTCAGAACTTGCAGCCGCGCGGCCGACGGATATTTTCCGCTTTGACAAAGGCGCGGCCTGGGAATTGAGGGGCCGCGCGGCCGCAACGACCGCGCGGTTTCAAGCAAAAGTTTGGTCCCAGTAGATTGCGGCAGGGCGGCGTTACTTTTGAGGCCATGGCGTAATGTGGAATTTTATTCGTGGTAAAGTCTGAATTAATTCGAACATTTCCAGATGCGATTTTTGACTGACTATGCTTTAAAAGTGTTACTGAAAATTCTGAATTTATATAAATGCATTTTGGCGTTAAAGGTACATGGATAAATCATAATGTATTATAGCTTAGTTTAGATCGTACTACCAGAAGTCACCGTGAGCAGGTCCACCAATATACCATTATGTGTTTGTAGGAAACGAACACCTACTCCATATTGATGGAGCAGGGGAATAAGAGAATAATCGACAGTAATAAAATAACCTAAATCCCATATCATATATTGCTGTAGCTTTTTTGAATATTACTTCTCGTCGTTTGCCAGTTCTTCCTAGTCTTCCATCGTCACGTCGTAGTATTACGTGTTATGTTTCAGTGAGTTATTCCAAATATACTTATATCTGTGTCGTCGAGTATCTTTTGCTGCCGATAATAAGTAAGTTATATATCTTCTTTTACAATAACAATAAATCTTCTTTTAACATGACCTTTTTTTTAGTATTTAAATATAATCTTATATTTTCACAAAATTGACGATAATTTCATCAGTACTTATAAGATTAAACAAAAAGAAAAAAATACGAATACACAAAATCACACACTGCAATAAGTGGTCCTAACAACTTATTTTCGTAATTTTGTCCAGTTTTGTTGGAGGGGTGGTAATTTTCAGTCTTTTCAGTCGCTACTTTGTGCAATGTGACTATCTTCTTATACATTTTCTTCCAGTTTATATTATTCTGTGAATTTTTCGAAATATTTCTTCAATTTTTTTGTCAAATATTCCCATTCATTAGGTTCACAATAATATTAGTTTATTTGCAGAAAAAAATACAATAAAAAGTGTAATTAATTGAAATAAAAGAAATTAATATATAAAAATGTTTTTCGATATTATAACTAACACTAAAGTGCGAAATTTGGGAACAATTCGCACAGCTTCAGGCCACTACCAAACAACTCCGTTTCTTAACACTCCCAAGTACTTTTGTACTATTACATTATCGATATAAACGAGCTCGAGCAGGCGTGTGATGATTCTTCACTAGTGATGATGCGTGAATACATTGTCAGAAATAGTTAAACAATAAGTCCTGAGGACAATGGCCTTGTTAAGACAGATGAGTCAGATAAAACAAATATTTACATACATGTTTGCGTGGTTTGAAGACAAATGGAGGGAAGGGAGCGAAGGTATATACACAATCCTTTAGAGTAATATTAAGAGGAAACCATAGGTTTAATAATAGCTGTGGAAGAAAAATAAAAAAGAAAATTAAACGGAAAGGATATACAGACCACATATCGGTGTCTCTAATGCTGAAGAACTACAGGCAGATGTATAAATTAACTAAACAATGCCATGGGGCACTTATAAATGTATAATATAAAAACATAATATATTTCATACGAGTGAAGGGACACAGTGAAGTGAGAGCTAAAGTAGAAATTGACTTCCACCAATCGGACCTGAGGCAAGGTAAAACAGGCATTATGGAACCCAAACTAAGGTTAACAAGATATTGCCTTAGACTCTCTTGAGATGACTTGAGGAACGGTAGAACTACTCACTGATTACTGCCGACTTGACAATCATATGCAAACACTAATGATAATCGATGACCCCATTTGCGGGGTTTACGGAATAGAAAATAGGTCGAGTGATTACGCACTACGTATATACCCCGCTTTGGCTCTAAGAAGAAAGGAAATAATGGGTACATATTCATATTCTGAGGCGGTGATATTTGATGTGTGCGGCTTTCGACTGTCATGGATTCTGGGGCTGCTCTCTGAGACCGGTGAGGTGGAATCAGAATCTATGGGATGAAATAGTGGCCAATAGATATAGAGTAAATGCAAGCCACAATGACCCTAAAATTAGAACTATATGCGGGAAACCGTTTGCTCTGCTATTCCCCATTTCATAATCTGTATCAAGAGAATTAATAAAAGAGAGTTAGAAACAAAAACAATGGGAGAAATAAAGACAAACTCTCACTCCGAAGTCACGGATTAATTTGTTTGAAAATGGAGACTTCTATAGCAGTGGCGGGTTTAGGATCCCTTGGGTGGGCAAGCCGAGGATGTTTTTTTTTTTGTTAAATAAATAATTAAATACATATATTTTTCATTTGGCGAGCTCTTGCGTCGATTATTTTTAATAGGATATTGAGAGAAGATTGTCTCTGGCAGATATATTGCATCTCTGGCAGATTATATTGCAACTTATAAGCAATAGCATATCACTTGCAAGCTTGTGGCTTCGAAAAAAGTCGTAGATGTCGGCGAGCCGACATACGTGCCAATTATAAGCGGCCTGAACTCAACAATGTTGCGCCCGAGGAAATTTGAAATGGTAAAAATACTTAGCATAATGTTTCATAATGCCTATAAGTACCGACTATCATCTATGTATTGTTTTTGAATTCTTATACAGATTTGCCCTCGTGAGAAGCTTAATGAAAGCCAATAAGAGAGAGGGTGACAAATAATTGAAAATAGCTATAGAGCATTCTCGCTTGCGAAGCTCGAGAGAGAGGAGGCTTGCGACTTGAGCATACGAGAGGAAAGGAGAAAAGCAGAGGTTCTGTCTGCTCGATCACATCACATCGATGCTTCGACTATGCTACTTGACGTGCCGTTGTACATTTGGGTGTGTCACCTGCTACGAGCGAACACGTTCGGCTCGTCCACCCCGGAGCGTTTTAACGATATTTTCGTTCTATCACCCCGAGGCGAAACGCAGAGACTTTAGTCGATTCTCTGCAATTTCCGCTGAAGTAATTAATTTAGAAGACATTTACATCATTGTAAATGTCCTCCAAAATTATCTAAATTAATGGTCATCCATTCATAATATTAAATCGAAGACTATCGCGGTTGCTTGACATTATAAATAAGATAAAACGAATTTACTGCGTGACGTTTATATCACCCGACGTTTCGGCGATGTTGTAACCGCCGTTGTCCAGGGTAGACTGGACAACGGCGGTTGCAACAGCGCCAAAACGTTGGCGTTTGCTTATTTATGACCGTTCATAGGTCCATGGGCCAAACGCTAAAAGTGGCGGGAAATCATTTGGGCACTTCGTACTTCTCGCATGGTCAGCTATATGTTGGCTGTTTGGGTTTCGAGTGCACAAAACGTGCACGTACTGGCCGAAAATAATAAATCATACAATGTTGTCTACATATATATATTGCAATAAATAAATGCTTCCTCTTCAGTGCAGCGTGTGAAACATTAAATTGCATTTATTTATGTCATTAAATCCATCCATAAATGAGGAAGTGTGTTTGTTTGTTTGTCCTTCTTTCACCTCAAAATGGAGCACCAGATCTACGAGGTTTTTTGCACAGAAAAAGTAGGAAGGCCGGACCATACTGTAGGCTACGTTTTATCCCGGAAAAATAACTCATTCCTTTGGCAAAATGTTTTCTTACAATCGGAAAATCACGCGGGCAGAGCCGTGGGCAAAAGCTTGGTTAGGTAGAGATTACTCGAGATGCCCACACTGGTATATATTGAAACTCCAAATGTTGCATAGGGCTTTAATTGATAGTAGAAAGAAGCATACAGAAGGGTTTTTCTATTAAATTCAACCCCCAAGGGAAGAAAGAAAGAGGTAAATTCTGTTGTATAGAAAGTCAAAACCACTGAAGCTACAGACATCAAAATTTATATTTAAGCTACTCATTACATAATGACATTAACAGTTTTTTGAGAATCAACCCTCGAGTGGAAGGGGGTGAAAGGCAAACTAACGATTTTTAACAAAACTATACCCGGGCAGCAACGGGTAATTTCCTCTAGTAATGTATAAATTATAAACAATTAAAAAAAAAAACCGTCAGGAGACAGTTGATATGTCATAGCGCACATTGACCCTTCGATAATATTATAATAACATTATTTTATTGGTAGTCAATTTGAAATTGCGGAAATAATTATAATGTGAAGCGTGGGGCTTTTATTATAGATAGACTACCGAAATCGAATAAATTATGAGATACGTTTTAAAGGATTATATGAAATTCTCTCCTGACTGTAGGTCCAAGGTAGACAGTTGAAGTGATGTCAGTTGTCCACTGTTATTAAGAGGCAGAATCCTGCTGCAATTATTGCGTACCAGTGGTGGAGGCGGCGACGGTGGCAGTGCTCGCGAATTTTTAATTTCCCACTTGAACACAACACTCACTGTATCACGTTTCGCGGATTTGTTCTCGGCGCCGTATGTCACATTTTAAGAAGAGGGTTCCACGTAGTAGAGAGTTTGAAACCTTCGCGTCCATTGTTCTTCGGGGTTCCTTTTATTTATCCTTTCCGGATCCTGGATGACGAGGGAGTAATAAAATACAATGGATTCCGCTATCCAAGATGTTTTCCATGATCGATGATTGTTTTAAACAACCTCGATGTGTTCTATCAGTCCATTTTAAGCCGACTCACAGCTGATCTCAATCTTATAGACACCAATAATTATTTGATGTGGCATTACATCCTTTACATGACTCAGAGACCAACCTATATTTTGAGTCGGGATCAAGATCGTTTTTATACCGATTTTATTCAGCATCTGCTCATAATCTGGTCGTTTTCTGAGTTTCTTCCAAAATGGATCTGATGCGTCATGATATTTTCAGTATCTGCTGTTGAGCTGAAGTGCAAATATATGTCCATATGTGTGAGCCTCCTAGATATAGAAATTATATCCTAAATCCTAAAGGATTTCATGAAAAACCTCCCCTACTAAAATAGGGTATTACTTTCCCCAGTTAATATATTTTTCAACGCAATATCATTCTTCAAGGTGTTCCCCAATAAGTAGGATAACACTCAAATCAACGCCCAACGCCCAAATGTCATGACTCGCCCCCATAAAGCCAGGCAAATTGGAAGAAGGAATGCAGGGAATGCACCGACCCTAAAGAATTGGCGTATTTTCCATCTGGCCAGGCGCAACGCGCGACAAAAGAATATCACATTAAAACTTTATTACGTGCACAGAAACGAACATATTTACCGGAATCGTGCGAGCAGAAAGTGCAATTATACACGCGACGAAGGGCTGTGACCAGCCGTCGGTCTGTAAATGGATGATACAACCCCTGCAACTGGTTTGAGAAACTTTAATTTAATCTGATTTTCATGCCAGGGTATAAAAAAGGTCGCTGGCAGGTGTATATAAGAAATAGGTTTGAAGGTCGTAATAATATAATAATTATTATTATTTATTTATTGAAAATTGTAAGAGGTCATATAGGTTGTTTTTTTTTAGAGGTGTACAATTTATACCCTTACAAATATAAAATGAAATAAAACACATAAAAATAATGTTAATGGCTATGGTGTTGGC
>JAOPUG010000376.1:25956156-25968527 GCA_027564375.1 Micropterix facetella | reverse complement strand
TTCACATATCCCCAAAGAAAGTAATCCATAGGTGTGAGATCACACGATTGTGGACGTCAGTTCACAGGTCCATAAATTCGAAATTATGCACTCACGGATGTTTCCCAGGATAAATTGATAGTGTCGCACGCTGTATGACATGTTCTGGTATACGTCTAGTCATGTTAAAAAGGCAAACCAAACAAGCATTAGTCAGCTGTCAACTGTCCAATTGGCTGTCGCTGGAAAAAATGTTGTCAATACAAAAACCAACTTTATATACTTAATAAAATTTAATTGATTTTGACAAATGCTTATTTTACATATATTTTTTATTTTCTTTCTCATATTTTCTGTAAACATTTAAGTAGGTGACGCTGATTTTATCGTATACATCTATACACACTGAATGTGTGATAGCTGCTTTCAATAAGATTGTTCTTAGTTAAGCAGCAGCAGAATAACAAGGGCTAATATTACAATTGCTGTATTCAAAGACTTACAATACTATAATAATTCAACAATGCAAAGGATATTACTTACATTAGCGACACTTTTTTAAAATAAATGGAAATTTTATGCCAAGAACTTCTAGTTTGTTTATTCAAATTTCCTAACAACGATATAAGTGAATCATAAATAATTGCATAAATTCTTATAAAACAATAACAGAATAATAGCCCCTTAATCATTCAACTTCCGATCACCCATGATAGCATATATTAAACTCAATCGGAAAATAATACAATAAATCTATATTATAATTAGAACTTAGCTATAAAAAACATAACTTAAATCCCAAATAAAAAAAGTTAAGTAATGTTTACAATTTGGTAATAAATGATGCGCGCTCATATTAATAAATAATGCAAAAACTTTATAATAATATTAAAGGTTAATAAAAACATATTTTGTCTGTGTTTTCATACTTCTCCATGTGATTGAGTAATGATAATGTATCAATATCTTTATCGTTTTTTTATATTATTTTATTGCGGTGAATCGATGAATCAAAGGCGGTATTGTAAAAACCGACCATAAATCAAATAATCAAGCAATCAACAGATCAATCAATCAAATAATCAATTAAATTCCTCCGAAAAGAGAGAAATAGATTCGGTACATATTAATCATCGCTTCGTGTCTTTGATAACAGCACAGCACTTCAAGCTTTGATAATAATACGGGGCTATAATTCTTTATTACTGAACCTCTGTACAACTTTCGGTGAGATTATTGCTATATTGGCACAATGCATAAATGTTTTTTAGTTGTAAGGTTTGTATGTATGTCGCAGTCGTTGCTAATGGTTGAGTTGGAGCAAGGAAGTTTTGCAGCATTTTTTAAAAATAAAACTGGGGCAGGGAGAAAAGCCAAGGGTTTGTCAAACTTCGGCTCATTTGATTATTTTCTTGGCAGGGTCTAAGAAGAACTAGTCCCCTTTTTATTACCGATTCATTTGGAGATTCGTCTACATTGACAAGAAATATTGCATTTATAGCAACGTTTTTATGCTGAATCATGCTGCGGCCACGCGCCTCCAAAACTTCTAGTCCAGATACATTCGCTAATCTAACATACGAGTAAGCTCTTGGGGAGGGTTGCTGCAATGATTGTTGGGCGCTAAAGTCTCTCACAGCAATCATATTATTTATTTATGTATTCTTTCATTTATTTATAATGTGTTTATTTGTTGGTTTATAACTTCTACTTATTTATATAAATGTCATAAAAATATCTATATACACACAATTAAATCGGGAAAATAAAGAATTATCACAAAAAGCAGCCACAGTACATAAAATGAATCCATAAAGACAAATTGGGAATGATTAATATATAATATTCTCTGTTATATATTGCATATACAAACATTCGAATATTTCTCAATTTTAATATATTTTTTTGTATTTTTTTTGTTTAAACTCTTAGTTTAACTTACATTGAATGAGAATAATATAATATGTTACGTATATTTTTATTGTTACCTAATTACTAAGTTATTTTATTAAATTTTACTAAAATACCAATAAGCAAACATAATTATTGTTTCAAAATATAGTGGTTAATCCAGCTGAAAAATGCATAACCATTTTGGTCGAACGCATTAATGTATTTGTTTTTTTGCTGTTCGACACAATAAACCGGTCCGGGAGAAGGTCTTAGTTGTCGCATTCTGTACATCTCCTTCATTGCATCTTCAATGCACGGTGTCTTGCCACTTAGTTTTGAACTATCGAGCTCCTCCATTCTTAATCCATCCAATGATATGACACGACTTAATGTGACATATATCTGTCTTTTAGCAAATAGTACAGACCCGAGGTATACAACAGCATGGACCACTGTACATCCTTGCATTTTGTTCACGATATGTAAATTGAACTCACTACCTTTTTGTATTTCAAAGCATTTGACAGTCAACATTTCTTTTTTTAATTTTAACAAGGAAAGCGCAGCGCCGCTTAGCAGCTTCCGTCGCTAGGCAGCGCTGTGTTTTGCTTGCAGCGTAATTCGGACTGCCACTGCTAGATGGCGCTGTTTATTGGTTACTAGTAATAATCGAACTTAAAACGGAATAAATGTAGACTATATTAGATTGTTTCTAGAACCAAATTTGTTTGCTAAATTTCAGCGTAATTGGATATCGGAAAGTCAGTTTAAAATTCATTGCAAGATTTGAACCGAACAGACGGACAGACGTACAAGAAAGCGACCTAAAAAACATTGTAAATAAAAACGTTTTAAAGGTTTCCATGCTATTATGACCATTCACGATCATATGCAATTGTTTAAATTTTGACTTATTTGCTCATATAACGCTTCTACAATCAATATTATATTTATAATTCAAATTAATAAATCATTTAATGTGTGCCACAAATCGAACGTCTACCTTATTCGAGTCCATGATGACTTTATAGCCCCAACACCATAAAATGAATGCGTCACGCCCAGAAGATTATGTAAAAAGGGTTTCAGCTTATCTCACACATCAGAAGATAACGTCTCGCTAAGTACCGAGATTAATGAAACTTTCGCACTGGGGTTGATTTTTTTATCATCACAACATAGTAAATTATAACATAGTAACGTATAAATTGAAACTATTGTGATTTTTCAGTTCGACCATTGTCACAAAACTGCATTGCACGATTTTCAAAAAAGAAAGAGAAGGGGTCACATATGAAGTAAAACCGCTTGGTATGGGGGTAGGGTGGTCCTCTACTGATTTGGCTACGGACCCACAAAAAATTCAGCGTTAAGTACACGGTGGCTAAAACAGTCCTCATTTTTATTTTTTTCCCTTTTCTCCAGAACTATGCTTGAACTAGCTTTAGCTAAAATGCCAATTGTAAAGTTAAAGCTGACAATGTTTCCTACTAATTCGCCACAACTTATATTGTTTTAAATCGATTACTTTTATATATAATCACCTTGCAAGGTCAGATTCTTTTAATAAAAACATTTTCATTGTTTTTTGAACAAACTTTGCCTCTTAATTTTTTAATACTTTATTTTAGAAGAAAGTCATACATTTAATGACAGTAGGGCATTAGTTGTATACGAAACATATTAGAAAGTTAAAAAGCAAATTTCTCAAAAAAGTAAGATTTCTTATTATAACAATGTGACTTTACCAGGCGATTTTTCTATAAAAGTGTAAGAGTAGGAACATGTAGGATGTTATGATTTTATGTTGAACTTAAAGGACATTTTATCACTTTTAACTTTACTATTTACATTGTTCAGCTAGGGCTCGTAGTTTTCGAGAAAAAAAGTAAAAAAGCAAAAATCGGGGATATTTTTGAGCCGCCATGTACTTAGCGTGGTATTTTTATGTGTGTCATAGCCAAATTAGTAGAGAACCAACCCTGCTACACCTATACCAAGCGGTACGTAATCGAAATATGCAGGGTTAATGCTCTTAACCAGATGTACCTCCAACTTTTATGCCCGTGGACCACTTGCCAATAGTTTTTGTTTTTCATACCTTGCCTGCCATTGAACTTTAAAACTTATTAACGTTAACTTTATTTTTGACAGCTGAAACAGTGCAGTTAATTTTGCTAGTGTACAAATGACATGCACAATTTTTATTCATAACTTTATTGGAAGTCCCTTAAAATGTGTGCAAAACATGTTCATTTCTAAGCGAGCACGACCTTGAAGTACGAAGCATTAGAGAAAGCCACACATACCTGCACAAGTAGAACTATCTCACTTGCTCATCAGTGTGAGCCGTCTATCCTACTTGCTTGCCGACACCCGTTAAAGCGGCACCTCGCTCGCACCTACCCTCGCTAGTCATTTGTGTTGGTATCCACAATCAACTAGTGATGCAATTTGAGTTGAGTGGTGATTTCCTTCCACGACGATAGTGATGCGAGCATTTGTTTATTGTGATTGATATGAGTTTATATAAGTTTAAAACAATATACTGTACATACAATCTGTTTTAGGTGTAATAAAACATTTAGGGAATGGCTAAACGTCGTTAAGAGTCTAATAAATCAAATATAATGACTAAAGAAAAATAATTCAAAACAACCATATATTTAGTTCTAACCTGACCCTTATTGGGGTCATCTAAGTACATACTGTTTTTCATAGGCTTTAATCATGTGGTTTTCCTTAGTATTCAATTCAATGACTGGTCACTTTTTTACACTCTGACTACCTCAACCTACCATAACAATAAAAACTCATACGTAACACATAATACTAATATAAAAAAAAAGTGTATTATGTGCACTCCTCGCTAAATTGTACAAGCAGAAAATCGATTTAATTTTAGTATTTAATTGGATATAATATATTAATACAATAATTATTATTAAAACTTGAATTCATCGTCATCGAGATCTATCTTTAGCAATATACAACGTCTTCAGAAATTTGGATACAATTCTACTTTTACAGTATAAATTATTAAAGTGTCATGAAAAATGCGAATTCCATTATTGATCCGCGCAGTCTAGAAAGTTTGCATAAACCAAGCGAAAGTTTGAGTTTTGAGATGAAATAAAAAGGCGTGGAGCGCGCATTATCAGGAAAAATTGAGTAGAGTATCAGGAAGTTATGCATGAGTATTGTCCGTTATTTCACCTTTCCGACCGTTGAAAAAAACTGTCTGCCGTGCGCGAATATCATTTCGGCAGGCGGGCAGCACCACAGATTAATAAGATAGCTGTGATGATTCACAACAGATATGATATGAAAGGAACGGGCTCTACCGATACGGGCTTCAACGGATCTCTGCGTTCAGAAGAGCGAGGTACAGGGCTATGCTCCAAGTTATTTTCCTCATTTTTTAAATGGTTTTTATCAGGAAAACTGATTTCATTAAATTTCTTTAGAATTTCTTATTTATTGACATTATGACAAGGTCTACCAAAAGTTACTGCCCTATTTGGGTTGGATCGTTTCGAAACATTTGTGTTGCAACAAATATGCACTGCATTGCCTCTCTTATCTCCGCTCTACATCCTCAAAATTCAGTTCAGAACAAAATCTTAATCATATAGCCACGTATTTCACTTATCTTTGTTGACGTACACCTGGTTTCCTCTGGATTAATTGCCTTTTAAAATTAAAACTATTCATGTGATTTTGTAACCTCAAAGTAAATGCATAGGTCAACTATTTGCTTCCATATTGTGAGTAGTTATAGGGACGCGCAACAGTTACCTAGGCAGAGGGCTTTCCGAATGCAACAATGTGCTGTAAGTACTATATACCCAATGCATTTGATACGCCTGCCAAATCTGTTTTCGAGATCTAGGCATTCACATACACTGCTTTCATTATATGTAATGCAAGTAGTGTTGTGCATACGGAGAAATGTGGAGAGAGTTTTGAAGTGAACGGTGAGCACCACCGTCACCGAACAAATCTCGAAATAATCGGCGTTCGGTGAGTCATGCATTATCCAAGAGACTAGCCTATGTTGGCGACCTCTGAATGTATAATTTGTGTGGAGGCATTCCAAATGTTCGGTCCAAATAATATTTCTTTGAGTTTCATATAATTTCCCTTTTCTTTCCAGAAACTTTTCGGTCCATATAAAATCGGTGCATATTATATCTCTTTACTCAGACATCATACAACGTCTGTCAGATGTTTGTGATGTTATTAATCATTCTTCTTCTGATTTCTTAACATAAATATGTTCACCTGCAAGATGTCTAGGCCTATTGGGAGTTGAAAATTGAATATTGTTAAAAAAAATAGAATCATATAAACAGACTGAGAATAGCCTCCTATAAATTACATGTTTGTCGATCTGATATTATGTTTCCCTGCTTGTATTGCCAAAGAGGTCAATCATTATTAATAATGTGTAAATTAAATCAATTAAGAAACTGATAAATAAAGTTTATTATTTTGTTAACTGCATTTTATGTTTTTATGTGTCGTTTCCATCATGTTTGTAAGCACGTAAACTCACTAACGTTGATTTTGGCGACTTTAGCAGGCGTTCCGCGAGCAGGCGTAAAGTGTGAGGAGCGCGGAAATAAATGTTTTTTTATTAGGTAGTGGGATATACCATTTTCCAGCCGGATTGGTCAAACTATAATTCTAGACTCACGTAGGGAGTTGATCGATCGAGAAGATTCTTCTAACCGAGGCTTTAGCGCGGATGAATGCTGACGTATCTGTCGCATTAATATACCACCTTCACCCAATCTGTGGTCGAACGCTGCGCGGCCGGGCTTATCATACGCTTCATATAAATCCAATTAGAGGGCATGCGAAAGTTTCTCTCGTACTTTTCAGCTCGCTGAAAAATATGAAATTTCCGGGAGAGTGAAGCGATAGTTGTCTTTTTTGGCGCGAGCGGTGCGGCGCCGTTGTATTTTTTGATGTTTTGGCCACGGCGCTAACTTAAATTTCACTGCCATATTAGCGGCTATTTTTTCACACGGCCTGAGAGGGCGATGGTATGTAGGTGGCCACCGCGCGGCATAATTCCTTTTAGCTGAATTCCCTCACACTTTTTTCACAAGCGAACTTTGAATTTTTGATCTGTGCTATTTTCCAGCCAGACTGTTCACCAATTATTCATTTTGGACGGTATCTACCTTAATAATATAAAGCTATGTAAATAAAATATGAGGATAATTTAGTTTGTCACTGGCCCGTATTCCATTTTCGCAAGCCTAACTTAGTTGGTTCCTAAATATAGGAAATTAAGAGCAATTGTTATTCATTTGATATTCCGTTTCTTAAAATTTCGGAATGGGTCTTAATTAATAGAGTTTCCGATTTTGTCTTGTCAGGGTCTTTTAGTAGGTACTTTATAGTATTTTTACATTTTTTAAAAACACAGCATTGCTTTTGCTGCTCTAGACGTTTTGACGGATAAAGGACACGTTTGGGTATGTAGTTTCAGCGAACGATTTTTTATTAGCAGTACAAAATTATACTATACTCCCTGCTTTTACATTTTATGACAATTTATAGAAAAGCAAGCAGAAAATCTTAGAGCATACAGTTTAGACACGAACAGTCGAAAAAAACAAAACCAGATAATTTGTAGATAGTCAATTCGAGCCGGGCATAAGAGTCATTTTATTCTGCTGAGACCCGGGTTCCAGATTCGGAATTTCGGTTCCAGATTCGAAAAAATATCTTGAATCTGGTGAGTTTCAATTTTATGTTATCACCAGCGAAAGGGTAGACCGCCTGATCCCGTATATTAATCCAGATTTTAACCTGTAGCAGGGGATCAAGGGCAACAGCGGCCGACCATTCGGTCGTTCAGTGGAAATCTCTGTTGAAGTTCGACCCATCCGCCGGTGAGCTGTTTGCCGATCGAGGGTTGCTGTTCTTATCCGCAGGCTCAGTGTAGCAAAAATCTTCGAATACTCAGTCTCTAATCTCAGTATCTTAGGGAACGGGCGCATCTGAACCCAATACAAGGACAGGGTGGATTTTACAAATTCTAAAAGCAGCGTCTCGACTGCGGGCACCGGCAGGGTTATCAGGACCTCAAACCAACGCGGAGGATGAGTTGAAGCATCCTATATTAAAGTGAGGGTAGACGACGGCTGCATCTATAGAAAATGTGATCGAGTGGAGCTATATCAACAAATTAGTATTTAATCTGAGCAAATCCTCTGCTATTAATTACTCGCTGATGCGCAGTCCATTGTTTATAAAAAAAATGGCAATATGCTTGAAGGAAGGAATCAATATTATTAAAAACCTAGGGGTCTATTTTGACCAAAAACTAATATTTAGCAACCACATTGATGGATTTAAAAAGTCGACTATAAGAATGTTTAGCTTTTTGGATTTTGGATTTTGGAATGTTTGGATTTCCTAAATTCACAACTAATTCATATTTTGTTTAACACCCTTGTTTTTTATTCATTTCTTTGTTGATTTATTAAGAAAAAAACAAATCCACATTACAGTTAGGACCAAGTCGTTTAGATGCGATATAAACATAAACATGCACGGGAAGAAACATTAACATTATTATCAGTATCTACATAATAAGCACTAAAATAAGTATAACATGTCCAATTGCGTGTATATATCTAAGGAATAACAAAATACTGATCTCATTCAGAAATAAATAATTAGTTCAAAGCCCAAACCTTGAAGAGATGCGGACTCGCAGCAAAAATATACAGATCGGTAGCTGTCGAACATAGTGCATTTATGTACCTTAAGGCACGCATAAGAAACCTCCAACGACTTACACGAGGACTGCTCCGCAAATAGATGATACGATCGAGCTCGATTATAAATTTCCTAAACAAAGAGACTAAACCTTAGCTAGCAAGCTGGGATTATCAACTCTGTCCCGGATCAACTCAATGACGTAGGTCATGGAGAGCAATTCCCTGCGCAATTTATAGTCCACCATGCCTAACAAAAAATACTAGGGTATGAAAACGGATAGTATTAGAATTGCTTAGAATACAAGAAGCGTAAGAAATATTTTTGGATTTTTCCAACATTGTGATATGAAGATCCTCATTTCATATAATTACATATGTTTCCAATCTACTTCCACAATTGTATGCATAACCCGGACATTGTAAAAATGCTTTAGGTTACGAATACGAAGAAAACTCCAAGATCCTTTACTTTTGAAACTCTATCAGCACATTACCAGCTATGGAGTAATCATACATCACAGGTTTGGTCGATCTAGTGTATGTAATCACTGAACATTTAGTTATATTGAATGAGAGGTTTTTATCATGGCTCCGGATCAATATCATGTTGGAGACTTTAGCAGACTACAGCAGTTCTAGTGGACACGTACAATTTAATATCATCGGCAATCATTAAACATTATGCCGACACGATTACTTTACATAGATCATTTAGAAAAAGATATTGAATAACAAAAGTTTGACTCCTGATTGACGCCAGAGCAGGTGTGGTACGCCTTAGAATAAACAAAGTCATAGTTTCACATTCTCCTGCACTGGTTTCTCGAGTACTTTGAATAAGTCATCATTGTTACTCTGTCAAAAGCCCTTTTGAAGTCCACGTATACATCTATCTGACTTTCCGGGCCCGTGTCCAACTCATTTTGTAATGACCAGACACATTATTGTTTTTTTGTTAATATTTTATATTAGTAAATAAATAAAGTCCTGATATTAAATATTTATAATTTGTCTTAATATTAAACATTAATAAATATTTTGCATTTATTTGTATAATTAGTGAGATAAACGTAATATAAACACATTTTATACCGAACTAGAGACCGAATTTAAATGCATACAAGTATGGCATTATAGTAACTTAGTACTAAAAATGTCTTACTGTACATACACTACTAAAAATTAAACTGAAAGGAAATTACTGTAACTAGGTATATAGTTGCCTACTTAGGTAATAAAGAATTAATTCTCCGTAATACTTATTTAAATTTATTTTCCATAATTCTCGAAGTGAGACCTATACATGAATTAGGGCGCACAGAGAGTATTATTAACTATAAACAAATATCCTTGCTGAGTATCACCTCAAAAATTATAGAGAAAATTGCCAAATAACGTCTTGTATCATATATTGAGCCTGCAAAATTACTCTCCAATAATCAGTACGGCTTTATTCAGGGTCGAGGATATAACGATGCGATTAATTATGTAAAAGAATATAGACCAAAGTCATCGAGAATGGGAAAAAACTCATCAATACTTTCTTCGACTTGTCTAACGCATTTGATACTATGCGTATCTCATGACATTCTACAATGGAAACTATTGAGCTACTGAATAACAGGCAAGGAGAATAAGTGGTTCAAAAACTACTTAGAGGACATAACTCAGGTTACTGTAATGTATGGAATCGAAAGCTGTAATGCAAAAGTGCGATATGGCGTTCCCCAAGGTAGTTGCCTTGGTCCAATTCTCTTCCTAATGTACGTTAACGAAATATGTGACCTGCCACTCAGAGACAACACACGGATTGTCTCTTTCGCAAACGACACTGTCCTGCTTACAGAAGCTAAACCATCTGAATAAATTATTGACAAATCTCAGACTATTCTGAACGTTGTGAAAAGTGACTGTATCGACAAGTGCTGATATTAAATGTATCTAAGACTAAAATGGTCATATTTGGATTGCGATCAGACGTTACAGCAAGTGAACTCCTACTATAGGTCCATTATATCAACTGCAATAAACTGCCTAATTCTTCTTGCCCAAGCGTTCAAAAATAAAGTGTGATTAGGTATCTTAATGAGATTATTGATTTCAAGTTACCCTGGAAGAAACAACTGAATGAACTTACATTGCGCACTCGAAAGTTGGTATACGTCTTTCGCCAGCTACGTAACATTTTAGCATAACCGACATTAAAAATTGTGTCCATGGCGCTTGGTCAAAGCTTATGGGTTCACATGGTGTCATTACATGGGTAGTCTGTACCAAACAACTAACTGCTCGAAACACTGGTTAAAGTCCAGAAATTGTTATGAAGGGTTACTTACAGAAAAAAATTGCGCTATGACTAGCCTACTATTCAGTGAGCAAAAGTTCTAGATAATCATTAGTTGCTTTTGAAACATGCGTTAATAGTTTTCTACAAGATATTCGAAGTCAAAAACAAATATACACAAGAGTAGCGAATGGAACAAACTATGTAATTCTTGACGTATGTATAATATATTACACATATATCAAGAAAATAATCATATGGGCCGAAGTTTGATAAACCCTTGGGTTTTCCCCCTGGCCCAGTTTATATATGATATATCATGTACGTATGTACTTATACTTATATTCCTATATAACTATCCCTTTTATATTTACATTAATTTATATCGGATATACGAGTATGTTTTCTTTACCGATGTGTAATATTTTATCCAATCCTTTTAGTATTAATATTGAAAGTAGTTTACTTTTCAGAAACCGTCAGTTACTACTCAAAGAAAAGCAAAAGCAGTTGCCCAGAAACAGGCTGTTCGGTCTAGTTGGACATTCGTCTAGATGATCTTATGGGTTGTATTTATGTTTTCCTTATTATTTATGTAACCAATTTACACTTTATATGTATCTGTACGACCGCACTGGTAGCACACTACCGGAAGTAAGCAAATAAAATAAATAAATAAATAAAAAACTAATGCTATAAAAATTCAACTCTACAGTGTTATCGAACCATAGTTGTTACAATATATTGATGTTAATATATGTAACTTCATACTTTTTTAAATATACTTACAAACTTAAAAATTACTCAGAAATGCTTTCATGACTAAACAAGTAATATACAATGAAAAAGATCCATCTTTAAAATAGCAATATTTGAAATAACTAAAGAAAGTTGAGAACTATTACGTGTAATTACGGACAACATTTATTTTTTCTATTTATTGTTGTGAAAGTTAAAATTGGGAGTCAGTTGTTAAGAGAAGAGTTTCAATTGTTTCGTCATGTAATATAATTCTTTAAACATCTGCATATTTTTTTGGTTTAGGCTTGGTTACCCAGAAAAAAATACTGAATATTTTGGAAAATTTAATATAAAGAAAGCTTTCACTTTGAAACAAAAGAATAAACCCGAACAATTTTAGATGAATAACACAGTTTCTATGTAGAATTCGGAGGGATTTTTATAGCTTATTCTGGCCTAAGCTGCACGGAATCATTAGGAAGCATTATTAAAATATCACAGGGTTGACTGTAAAAACTTTATAGGCCCCGGCACGGATTTAAAAGTCTGAGCAAAAGTAGTGGGGGTCTACTGCGCATCGGTACAGTCACGCACTCAATTACTACGGCAATTGAAATTTTATTTTTTGTGAGGTATAGAACTCCTAGAATAAACAGCCATTAACAATTACAATAACATTTATTTTTATAAATAAGTATCATTTAACCACGTTATATTGTTGCGGTCCCGGC
>JAOPUG010000376.1:25877093-25887520 GCA_027564375.1 Micropterix facetella | reverse complement strand
AGAAGAAATCTTCAAGAAATTTTTTGACTAAATACGGTCATTTCTTTTCTTGCAATAAATAAAATCAGTATTTTTTGGTTGATAGCCGAGATTTTCTTATGGTAGGTATAAGTAGGTACTAATGACGATCTTATAATCTGACGTTCGATATATATCCAGAATCTTGGTACAACTTAGCTATCTCAAATTAAAAGGCAGTATTAGAAGGAGAACCAAGAAGTATGTATATACATTTTTTTATTGGAACCTAGGTCTGAACTACTTCGCTGATGGCCGATTTTCTCACCGTTTTTTGTCGAAATTGTGAATTTAAAGCTATTTTTCAATTTAAATGTCGGATTTCTAGGCACTTAATTACCCGATCGGGACCAGGTAACACCATTCGAGAAGAAATACTATGGGCTTTCAGAATGTCTTTCCATTTTGGTTTTTAGTAACACGGAATAAGTTAAACCTCTAAATTTCCTTAACGGGATTGATAACGGTAGTGAGGGTAGGTTTTGTAAGAAAAATATACATGCAGTATTTTCCCTTGTTTTAAAGGATACGTATCAAAAGTTTCGTCGAGATCGGATTAATATTGTTTATTTATATACAGAATAGGTAGGTACGTACCTATGTTATTAATTACACACATCCATTTTTACATATTTAATTAGATGATTATATTTACATATATTTCCAATCCAGATTTGCATACCTTAACCATATTGCATCAATTTAAAATGATAAATGCTTATTTAAAAATAAATTTATTAAAATTTAAGGAAAGAAATATTATTTGACAAGAAGCTTTTATCTTTGGTCGTTGAATATAACATATTTACGGATTTCAATGCTATCTCTGGCGGGATCGTAGTATGGAAACACAAAGCTATTTGTTGATTCAAAATTAGTTAATTTATCATTTTGGTTTGTAATTTTAGAACGCATGATAAATAAAGACCAGTGATGAAATTTGACAAACAACATAAATGTGCATTTCCTAGAGGTCATATATTAGGCCTTGAAAAATAAAAAAGTAAAGAAATTAAAGACTTCATAATCACGTTTTCAACGTTTCAGACTGATAGCTTAAAAAAATATATATTTATGAAGCAGACTGTAAACAAAAATAAAGACGGTTTTTTTAATAAATGGCAAAAACCTGTTAAAAAAAGTATTTTGAAGATTTCCAATCTATCAGGTTAATTACCGTTCTTCTAATTTTTCGCCATAACATCTACATACTTTTAATATTGCAATTATTAATTTTATTAAATTAATTCTATTTAGGTATCTCTTACTTCTTAAAAAATTACGTCCACTGACTATATCATTATTATTATTATTAACATCTTTTTTCCCATTTTTTATAATAAGACTATTTATGTATAATAACCGAATGCTACTGATCTATATTTTAGTTTATTATAGACTAGGTGTTATCTTTATCATACAATTTTAATAATCATAAGACATTTAATTCTTCTGCTATTCTCCTATTTTTTACCTTCTTAAAAACAATTTGACAATCTATTGCTTAAATTTGTATCAATTGTTTCAGCTTGAATAAAATAAATTATACAGCTAAATTTAAATAAATAAAACCTAACCTGCCTATATCTCAAGATGAAATACATCAAGATCTAAACGAAGACGTAAGAATCATAAGTTTCATCCTTTCTGTTGCGTAGTTATAAACGATTCTTTGGTGGCGCGTGAATTTCGAAACCCCTATCTCGACACTACAGATGACAGATGCTAGATGAAGTAACCACACAAACACGACAGTTGAATACCCTTAACAACTTCGAGCCCTAACTTTTGAACCACGAAATATATTAACATATTTGCGGTAACAAAAGCGTTTCAACGTTTTAACTCTGGCGAAATATTCGTATGGGCTCCTTTTAAAAGACGCCTTCATGAGCCTTCCTAATAATATGAGCCATCCTTACATTGATTTAAAAACCAAAATATAATTACAGCTCTTAATAGTATGGATATTGGGCCTTTAGTCATACAAACATATTATGTGTCTAGCATCTATAACCTCGAAATAAAAAAAATATTTCGCCAATAATGATGGTAAATCGAGGCTATAGAAAAATTTAGAAATATTTTCTAAATGCTTTTGTGACTTTTGTACGTAATTGTTGTAAATATAACATAGTTAATAATAATAATATTATACAATTTATTTATTTTGAGAGAAAGTAGCAACAAGGTATAAACACAAAAACTACCCAAATAGGGTAATGCCCGTACTAGGGAAGATTTTTTCTTTTACATTTCAGAGTTTTTCTGTGCGCATGTACTTATAAACTTAAATTAAAATCTAAATATATATTATTGTTCCCACTTATATATTTAAATGTATACCTATCTGTGTTAATACGTATATAATAATTTAAATATTAGGAATATTGTATTTTATGCATACAGATTTATTAGTGATAATTAATAATAATAAATGAAATTGATAACAACATTAATTTAATATAATGTGAAATAATTGCATCCACCTTTTCCCTGCCGGTTTCAATCAACAACAAAGTAATATTTTGTGAAACACTCAGCAACAAAGTTGGTTTATATATTTTAGTATTTTTGAACTATCATAAAGATTTAAAGAAATATTAGTAAAATAAACATATCTGTGGATATTTGAAATATCAATTAAAAATATTATTCATTTATTTGTAAAATAGACTGTAGGTATTAATTATACTAAAATACATTATCAAGATATTAAAAGTAATATAGTATCTACTTATTTAGGCTGAGAACGGCAGTGCTCATTTCGCTTCATTTAAAATACTCCCGGTTTTGTATTTCCATACCTTCATTTAACCTTTCAGGAGAAAAGGGGCGTCGGTGACCCACCTAGATTAATTTAGTTTAGTTTATTTATTTATTTCCTGTTTTTTCATTTAGGAATTTGTTTTAGTTAAACCTAAACATGTCTATATTTATATTATTTAAGTATTTTATATGTCTTAACCTATTCCCATAAAAATATAAAAAGTTTGACTGTAAAGATAAAATTCCCGAAATTGAACATTTACCTCAGAGGCCTAATATGGCATACCTGCGTATAAGGGATAAATTAGAATAAATGGCAACATAAAAACATTACATTATTTAATAAATATAGGTAAAGTCCCCTTATAATATACATAAAATATGGCCATAGTACCTACTGCATTTTATTCTAATATACAATAAGTGTTGGAAATAGGTAGTACAATATTACATTTGTTGTATTTTCTAAAGTATGGAACCTTCGTTTTATGTTCATTGAAATTTATGAATTATAGGGCTAAAAAAACCATAAAAAATTAAAAGTTAGATATTTCCTGTATTTACGAATGGGCACTAAAAGGGTTAAGAGAAATGATAAAAATAGTACGAGAAAAGTATGCCCTGAAAGCTGCTGAAATCTGTGTTCTTTCACTCTGTGGTGGAAATATTATAGGGGTTTGTTGAGCAGAAGCAGGGGCGCGGGACGGACGTAAGGGGAGGCGGATTGCGGGATGAGGCGGGCGGGCGGCACGTAGCGCATCGGCGCGACTGTATTATGGCTGTAAGTTTTACAAGAGATACAACAAATGGCTGTCATTACGTCTAATGCCCGTTGCAAATGGCGTGTAATTTTGATAACGCTGTATTCGCCTCGTGTATAACTGCCACCGTTTTGTCTGCGCCCGCCCGCTCCATACCAGCTTCCCGTCACTAGCTTTTTACGTACTCCTATTTATTTCGCTGCACCGCGCTATTAATAGCTACTCACTATGCGCGATTTCATAATATTAGGTCTTTACCTATGAAGTTGCCATTCTACATAGGAAATTGTAGACCCAAAATTTTGTATCCAAAATACATAGTTAATTAATCAAAATATTAGACCCTATTATCATGCAGTTTTGCTATTATAGGGTTAATGCCATGGAAGTTAATGCCTCTACTATAGAACTCTCGTGACAGGAGTTAATAAATGCTTTGAAGGCATTTTCATTGCCCCTTCGGAGTTGATTTCTTTCTCTTGTAAAATGTGTCTATATTCCAAAAAAGTAGAAGACTGTTGGAGCAAAATTTGAGCGGTGAAAGTATGGCGGAAGGGGATGAGTTTCCAGTCACAACTCTTCAAATTTTTTTTTTTGTATAAAATTTTTGTGACACCACGGGTAAGAAGACATTCGCACAAAAGCAGGCTAGGTACATTGCATCGCGAATAAACTAGAAAAATCTGTTAAAATATTAGATAATATTGATTGTTTGAAAATAAGAAATAATAAATGGCTGTTGGAGTTGGGGCGTTCTGGAATGGAAAAATAATCGACAATTGTGGCTTAATATGTTTAAAAATATTATATCTATGAAATATGTCAAATAGATATATTATTGTTATTAGTGTTTAAACTCTATTGTGTGTATTTTTTAATCTCTAAATAATAAACTCATTTTTACACATCAGTTCGAACCACAAAATACGTCGTAAATCACAAATCCTAGATACAGGCGTAAGCTTTGTTATGTAGATGTATGACGGGCCTCGGGTTGCATGGGATCGGGATGAACTAATTTGTCGCTTTATTTTAATTTAAATGTTAATATTTTTCCTAGTGTAACCATAGTTTAATAATACGATATGAAATATGAAACAAAATGAAATGTAATTTAAATTTGCGACTGTTTGCTATGAAGTGTGCTGTCATGCATACATAATCAGTGGCGAAGACCGATTGACTATGCTCGGTAGTTTAATCACGAACTTCTCCTTAATTATTTGCAGTTCTTCACAATACACATCTGCGTTAACTATATTACCAGACAGCAAGAAGCTGTAGGTAATAAATAACACCAGCATAAGACCTCATATTCGAAAACAACGAGACTTTTCAATATTTCTATGATCACACACGCGAAAATTACAAGCGAGACAGAACAAGAGAGAAAGAATAGAAATACAAGAGAGAGAGCACAACTAATATATGATTTAAGAGAAGAGATAACTCTGCTTTGAATTTTAAATTTATTTAATTTTGGAATTTCAACTCAAACCGAATTCAACATAAAATTAGCCAGTGTGAAAATACCGCAATTACACAGGTAAGGACCAAATAATGAGGCCGTATAATAGAAATTGGGATCTAAACTAAAACAATTTATATAAATCTCACCTGAAACCTTCTCATGTCTCTCGGATTACCAGCGTTCTTCAAACAATTTTGATTGCACTTCAGGAAGAATTTCAAGAAAAACCTGAAACAAACACAAACATAAGATATTAGCTAGAAGTATTCGGAGAAAGTAATAGTTGATAATGCATAGGTACACTCTATTAAGCTTTGATCAATGAGTCAGAGTTAGTTTTCGCTAGACCGGCCTAGACGATCTATCCGTAACTGATGGCAGGCTGAGAAATTACATAGTATGTCGGTTTTAGCAGAGTAGGCTTTAATATTCACTTACTTATATTTATTATTTTCTTGGTCTAATTCCACTGAATTTGTTCAAGCCATCTTAAATTATTATCGGCCCTAATGTTTAAATATTAAATGAATGAAGTTGGTATGAATGGCTTGTATGAACAGGTTATACCGTAGCATTCTTGTATTTTCAGTCGTTGGTCCAGTTTCTATTGTGTTTGCACATCTATAATAGAAGTCGGGTATTTGTTTAACATTGTTTAATTTACTAGTTTTTTGTTGAAACACTTATCTAAGTTCAGATATTGTATTTACGAATACATTATCTTAAAAAGCCTCTTCGAATACAGTGATATGTCTTCTGCAAAGTATGTAATATTTTATGGTATGTTTTGCTACATAAATCGTCAATGAGGAATAGTACTGGACCCATTGTAATATCCTGTGGTACCCCATAATAATTAACTATCCAATCACTGTTTATATTTTTTAATTTTACGCACGCGTTTCGTCCAGGTATGAAATCTGTTGTATGGTTCGTGTCAAACGCCTTAGCCAGTTCAAGAAAGAATCCGATATATATGTTTTGATTCTACTACACTTATAGTACAATGCCAAATGTTGTTGATAAATGATGTAATGCTTTTCAAATATTTAACAGTATGTTAACTTATATAAGTTGTATTTTATGATATAATATCACGGTTCCCTCCAAATCAAAAGCGACCGTTTCTCGACTCAATCCAAAATCACTCGATCCAAAATCCAGACTTCTGTCCTTGTACCTTTAACGACCTCCACTCGAAATGTTAAAATATTCATCGGTATGCTTGTTCGTCGCATCCGCGAGTGATGCATTTGCGGCAAATTGAGTGTTAAAGCGAGACCGTGATTTTTGACACATTGAATAATTAATGTCTTCCTGGCCCGGGGCGGGCGCGGCGCCGCGGCCACGCCGCGCCTCCGCGCTGTGAGATTCGGGAGCTGCTCCTCTATTAGTACGAAATTAGGGAGCAATGTCGGGGTTTTTTTTGTCATACCCTGCTCGCCTGATGGGCTACACGTTTTGTTTTATTTCCACTCTCACAAATTTCGATAATGCGTTTCGTGTTACGGATTCTGGTTATAACACTTAGCGGAGTGCTATTTCATGGAAACCCTCGAGAAGTGATGTCATCCAGGACGTTTGAAGAATTAAAATTTAGCTACCGTAAGAAAAAATCTGCAATAGAGATTTTGCAAATTTAAGAAAAAGTCGCAACTGACATTTGGAAAAAAATTGATATACTCGGAATCAGCGAAAATCCCTGCATCTGCCTCTATTTTTTATATTTTTTATAGGCCCTATTTAAAGAGAAATACAAATATGAAATTACATAAATCAAAATAATTACATAGTTTTATTATGATGAATACACATCCATACATATTTTACATTTGCATGATGAAGTTGAAACGACTTAATTACTGAATTTCGGAAATTTTTTGAAACACATTTTTGTAAATGAAAAGACATAATGGCAAATACTCCAAACTTGCTTCATGTTGAATATTTTTCATTGTAGCTAATAATACTACGTTGAAATAAGTTAAGTGATCACTTACGCCTTTCAAATTTAGTACCTTGTCGATTTGTGCAGGGATGTTGCGGCAGGCATGCTCGTGAAAGTTACATCAGTTACGTAGGTATGTCATATAAAATACTAAGCTGAAAGGGTTTATTCGATAAATGAAGTATTTTCAAAAGATTTCTAATCCAAATAATTCAATAATCATCATCTAATCAAAAGGAAAATCCAAATAATTCAATAAATATTTAAATAAAGTGAAAATGAAATGGTCCCGAGAAAATATGTCACATATCTACATTAATTAATCTTAAAAATATATTATTTTCTTCATTATTATCACAACTTTAAGATTTTAATTTTTATCTTACAAAATTCTTCTGTATGCCTCAATTTCGTCCTATGGCTCAACTTTCTTGCATACCTACAAGAGTCTATGCCTCTTATCCATCAAGCCAGAAAAAAGTTCAAACTTGAGTGGAATGCTGAAGCCTGGATGATTATCCTAAATCACATTAATATTATTAAAAGAGATCTACGTACTTATTTAATTTATCGAAAACCACCACCTGCCCATAGATTTTAAAACTACCTGTGTCTTAGATGAATGCTTTATCATGTAAGACCTGCACATACCTAATAAGTTAACAAACACGGTGAAGTTTTCAGTGAAAGAAATCTAATGCCGTGTAAGAGTGCGGAAAGACCTGGCAGAATCCATTTACACTTTGAAAGGACTGCCACAGGGAGATGCATCGGCATGCATTATCTTTAATTTGGCTATTGAGAAGGCAATAGCTAACTCGGGTATTAATACTACCGGCATTATCTTGAATAAATCTGTACAACTACTCGCATATGCTGAGATATATATATATATATATATCTGTGGTGTTTGGTATAAAAATGATATCTCCAAAATTGTCAATTTTCTGTTTTGTTCACTTATATTAGTGATTTTTTTTTTATTTTCATTTGATCCATAAACGATATCTACAGCCCTACTGGAAGCTACATTTTTAATTTGTTCCTATTGTGATATGTCAAAATATTTTGCGTCGTGTTTGGTACAAGCATGATAAATCATCTTATCATATGGGTACCAGAAAAGAAAATTATGAAGGTAGAATTTATTGTGGTTTACTTCTGACAAGTCCCTCATAACATATTTGTACCAAACTGTGTCCATACAATAACATATTTTCATGTGGTACATTTATGATAGTCCCACTTATCACATTTGTATCAAACCATTACAATAAAGATAAAACAATACAATGCTAATGACATGATTTTATATCACTTGTCATAGTTGTATCAAATGGAATTTTTGAGGTTAGTTTAGTTGTCAAAGTTGTTTTCTTGTGAAAACGTCGAGGCATGCACGAATAACTAAATTGTTGGATTTATGCAAAGAGAATGACTCAGTCAAACCGCCATACCCTAATAAGGTAAGAAACTAATTGGAATAATAACGATTTCGATTCTAAATATTTGTATTGTTGCAATCACTCATACTTACATAACCTCAAAATTTAAGCAACATTACTATTTATTATTATATTGTAACTAGGTGTTATGTACTTCATTATATCGATGCTTTATTGTATGTGTTGGTGTTTATTGTAAGGTTTACATTGTTTCCCTCAGTTTCCTTCCACTTATATTGCAAAAGTATTGCACTTACTTTACAGGAAACAACTGACACCGCCGTCATTAATCACACTACTACTTCAGGGCCTAGCGAGCTGCAGGGTTCTTCTACAGCCGGTGTTAGCGGTAACTCAGAAGCATGCCCACTATATGATGCAAATGTTGAACAAATAAAAACATTTGTCTCCGCCGAGAGTAATCACACTACTCCTCCTGGACTGAGCGAGCTGCTGGATCCATGTAAAGCTGGTGGAAACTCAGAGGCATTGCTGTCACATGATAATAATGTAAAACTGGTGGAAACAGTTGACGAAGCTGATATAAATCACTCTAATGCCCCAGAACTGAGCGAGCTGCTGGATCCATCTGCAGATGGCGCTAACTTAGAAGCATGCCCGCCACACGATGTGACTCTGGAACTAAAGGAAACAGTTCACGCAGCCGACATTAACCAGTATACTGCCCCAGGACTTAGGGAGCAGCTGGACCTATCTACACATATCTGTACTTTAGAAGCATGGCCATCACACAACGTTACTTTGGAACTGATGGAAACAGTTGACGCAGTCGAGATGAATCACTCTACTGCTGCAGGACTGAGCGAGCAGGTGGCTCCATCTACAGATGGCGGTAACTTGGAAGCATGGCCGTCACACGATGCTACTCTGGAACTGATGGAAACAACTGATGCCGCAGTTAACCATGCTTCTACCTCAGGACCGAGCAAGCTGCTGGATCCTTCTATAGCATGCGATACAGGTTTGACGCATGCTACTTCGAACAGCTCCGATGCTATGCTGGACGACTCTGATAGTACTGACGATTTTAGTTCCGAGTCAAGTAATGTATGGAGCCCATCGAATCAATTTCAAGAAGAAACTGCGAATAATATTTTTCTTTTAGATTCTGAGCAATTATATGGGTTTAGTTCAGAAGACGATATTCCTCTGGCACAAGTTATGGAAGTCAGAAAAAGAAAAAAAGGTCACGGCCCTATGTAGAGAAATCTGCGCAAGGAACGGTCAGATAAACAAAAAAAGGCTAGGCATACGTAACCGCAAAAGGCAAATATATTCCAGCTCGTAAATCTGTTCCTATACCCGACACGTGCAGAACGAAATGTAGTGAAAAAACAGCAAATATTAATGTGAACCAAATATTTAAAGACTACAGAAACCTACCTAATAGAGACACATAAAAGAGATATCTAGCAGGTTTAATAAAGATAAAACCTAAAGAAAGTAGAACGCGTAATCAGTCGGTAAAGAATCGTCAAATTTCTGTGTCCTACAAAATCGATGGAGTGGATGGAAGTATTTGTAAAAAATTGCTTCATGAAAATATTTGGTGAAAAGAGAGGCTTTTTAAATGATGTGATTAAAAAGAAAAAGGAATCTCCAATTGCAATCATTTTGAGAACTGATTTGACTGGGCTGAAACCTTCAAGTAATAAGCGCTCTGAAGTAGATATAGAATTTGCCAAAATTTTTATAAATTCGTTCCCCGCATATGAAATCCACTACCGTCGTAATCAAACATCAAAACTGTATTTAGAGCACACTTTGAATCTACAGCTTTTATATAAAATGTACGAAGAAAAGTATGTTTCAACTTATCCGGATACTGTAACAAAACCGATCAGTCGCAGTGTATTCCGAAGCATCTTCAAATCCCTAAATTTGAAATTTAAAAAACCTTCTAACATGTGCAAAACCTGCGACTCTTTTGTATTGAAAATAAAATCATCTCCTACAGACACGGCCAGACAACTATTGGAGAATGAAAAAAAACA
>JAOPUG010000376.1:25848128-25863267 GCA_027564375.1 Micropterix facetella | reverse complement strand
CATAGCTAATTTCTTGGATTCGCGGCAATCACATTGGAAAAATACATCGTTTTTGGGGTGTTTTGTGACCTTTCTGATTTTTAGTTATTTCAGCTGCGGCCATTTTAGAAACCCCGCCCGGACAGATTTTCAATTATATTAATGGTTATACAAGAAAACAAAACTATTGCAAAAATTATCAGATAGGATTTTTTGTTTTTTTTAAGATTTCCCTAACAAGCATCAGCGCTCGCTGCGGAATTCATCTGGAAATTACTTACATTCTTCTGTATATTCTTCAGTGCAGACCAAAACGAATGGCAATCTGACATTTACCAGGCTGCATGGATCAACTTTGGCAGGCAAACCAATATAGCCTCATTGCAATGTTTATATTTATAAAAATACACTACTCACAGAAACTAAAACGCGAGCATTCCTTTGAATTATGCTCGAAAGTAGGAAAGAATCGCACTTAATTTCCACAATATAATTCACTCATAGCGTGCACAATTCGTTGCCGTAATCAGCACTTATTGTGACTGGAAAATTTAGTTCGCCTTTTAAATAATTAACATTATCGTACAAAACTCGCAAACACCGCCCGAGAGCAACACATTGATAAAACATTACGTTTTATCATTGACTAACCCTGGAAGATAAGCGCGAAAGATTATCGCAAAAATGTAGCAAAGCTACGGAATCCAATTATTTAGGGTTAGTTAAGTATAAAAGTCAATGAACTATCAATTTACCTGCTTATTGCTTATAAAATACAACGAAGCATTATTTCAACATCCAGGAAATCGCACGCAACCAAACCTTCATTCTCCAATTCACAAATAATGTAAACAAAAGTTACAGAAACAATCACATTTTTTAATACTGCATTGGGTGTATTGGCGTAATTAAAGTTATCGATGAATCACCGCATATTTCCAGGATTATTATTGTACAAGGAAATCTAAACTACAAACACCAACACCACGAATGACAGCTACAAGAAACACCGCCGCTCGGCACTCGCCCGCGCCTATTTCTTTTACTGGCAACACTTTCCACTTGACATTACTTATTTGTGCGTTAAAACGATTATTGCACAATCGCACAATCTCATATCGATGTCGCGAATAATTTAATTTTATATGTCTAATTATTTATATTAAATGGGGATGTGTGTGCTTTTTGTAGCGGCGATTGGCCCAAAGAGGTGTGAAGTGAACGACGCACTAGGTCGCGCGGTGCGTCGTTGACTTCACACCTCCTCGGGCCGATCGCCGCTGCGTTGTCTAGCGGAAGAAAGGTGGCCGTCAAAATCGCAATTAAAAAATAAATTATACAAGCTGTAATTATACCTAGATATTAACATAATTCATAAATCAAGTTGAACACCGTCCGCGGTGGAGGTGGGTTTATTTAAAATCTACTCAGGGCACGACGTAAATCAGGAGAAAGTTAATATCGCCTAAATAAGCCAAATCTTATGCTATTCATTCTATTATTAATATATTATGTATTTAAAACCTACCACCACCAATGCAATCCAAGGGACCACTATTATTGTAGTAGACATAGGTACATATAGCGTGATAGAAATGGTCGGACATTTTTTCAGGGGTTGATTAAACAAGAAAAGAATAGGTATTTTCGTTTTTTATTTGTTTTTAAATTGTGAGTTTTGTTTAGATCAGATTATTATAATGAAAAACTGAGTCGATAATCATACACAACTTTTTTTGAATTGGGCCTTTGTTACTTAGAAAAAAGTACTTATTTAATATTTTAAAGTTATAATAAAAGTTATTTTTCCTCGGTAACTACCGCATAAGTCAAAAAACTCGGACGGCAGTGCTGTTGCTACGTCGCCGATCTGCGACTTGGCTGATTCCGAGTACCCGGGGTCGATTCACAGGCCGGGCAAAAATATTTGAGGCGCCATGAAGGCCTACCTCTACGTGTACACGGGCGCTTCTGGCCCAGACGGAGTGTCCTACACTACGGTGAGAAAGAGGTGACGTGCCGGTGCATCCTAGGCTCCGGTTAGCGACTTCAGGGAGACAACCCAGGAACTTGCTGATTGGAGGCGAAAAGACCTTGCCCAAATAAAGCTGTGATTTGTAATTTGCCGAAGGCTGCATTACTGGGGGGGGGGGGGCTTAGCCTGTAATGGTGGCTTTCTGAAACCTGGGCAAGCAGATAGTATTCGATGCCTTTTGGACGACACCTAACTCCGTCGGTTTTTGACGACCCTTTCCTGGTTACTCGTGTGAACAAAAATGGATATTAACCTATACAAAAATTACCCTCTAAATTCCGACCAGGACTTCAACATCTCGAAAGGAAACATTTCGCAGCCAAGGAGTAGGACGCAAGTCCACCTTTTACCTGAGACGAGCCCAGGTGCAGACAAAGACGAAAACGACTCTAATATGCCCAAGGTGTCGGACCTAGACAACGAGACATGCAAGGGGAAGTACAGGACAAAGCTGTCTGGTTCTGGTCGCAAACGCCTCAGGAAGCTGAGGGTTGCAAATGTAAGTGCCGAAGAGGCCTTCGTGATATGCCTCAAGCCCTGGAGCGAAATTAAAGGCCTAATCCCGCCATGCATTCCTAAACCTTCTGACTAGAGGGCGACCAAACGCACTCGGTCAGACGAGGAGTCACCAAAAAAACACTCAAAAGAGGCTCAGAAGGTCCACCCCGAAAAAGGAAAGAAGCTAAACTTCAGGCAGGTGGCTAGTTCTTCACGTGTGGAAATCCGAAATGAAAGCACGATAGAAGAGGACCAAAAGCAATTAGTGCACCACTCACTACTGACGGCAATTGCCAAAATCGCTGGCAGAAGGACTTGTGTTAAATTTTTGGGTTTCGCACAGAGGCCCGTGGGTACTAATCACGTGTGAAAATCAGAAGAGCCAGAAATGGCTTGTGGGAAAAATCTCAAACTTCAAACCATGGCACGAGGCGAATTTGTGAATAATGACGGAAAGCGAGCTGCCTAAACCATCTATTTTCACGATGTTCTTCCCCAGCAATGGAGGCGGCGAATATATAGGGCGTCCTAAGTCTGCTAGTGAAACAGAACGAAGACCTTTATCCAGAACACTGAAAAATTCTACACAGCATGAACGAAAAGAATGGACACATTGTGAATTCTCTTGACGAGCTCTTTGTGGAGACGCTTCGGGAACCCGACTGTAGGGCCACCCTTGGATTTGCAAAAAATATTTTCAAAATCAAGAATGAGTCAGCAAATCTCCCAGTAAACAGGGCAAAGGCGAGTCCTCTACTAAAGGCTAACAAATACCTGCTCCCACCCGGCAGGAACAAGAGCCGGTAAATCGGCCTATTCCTAATAAATTTGCTGGGAACAGAAAAGCGCCTAGGGGAAGGGGAAAACCCTGGGAAGACGTAAGACACATCCCAATCCGGACGTGGACGGCCGCGTCCACCTTTGGAAAGAGAAACACCTGCGACCGACCCCTCCATTCCCATGGACCAATTATGACGACCACAGGAGATTCAGCGAGGGTTCTTCAGATCAACCTCCACCATGCAATTGCCGCTAGTACAGTGGCGGAGCATTGTATACTAAAGGGAGAAGCTGAGCTCGCCCTCATACAAGAACCCTCGGTAAATCGCTCAACTATTCGGGGCCTAAATGATGCGAGTAAAGTCCTCTCTTACTCTGGCGGCAAAAAGTCCAGAGTATGTATAGTATTCAACAAGGACATTAACTTTTTACCTGTTCCAGAATTATGTACTGATGTTCCGGTGGCAGCGGACTTGGATCTTAAAGGATGGAATGGGTCTAGAGTAATCCTGTGCTCGGCTTATCTATCCGGAGAGAGAAAAAATCCCGCAGAGGAGCTGGCGAACGTGGTGGAGTACGCTTGAACCCAGAACTCAGAGCTAATGGTATGATGTGATGCGAACGCTCACCATACCGCGTGTGGGAACTCCGACATTAACGACAGGGATGAGTTACTCAATAACTTCCTCTCAATCAACTGTGTTCATTTATTAAATAAAGTATGCGTGGACCTGAAATATAGGACCTTTGTAACAAGTGCTAGACAGGAAGTTTAGATATAACGTTTGCATCTAAAATGTGGCTGGGCACATAGTAAACTGGCGTGTTAGGGATGACATTTCAATATTTGATCGCAGCCACATAACATTTCAACTACTGACTACCATAGCCTGTCAATCCGCAACATTTAGGAATCCGAAAACCACCTACTCGAACGGCTACTGTGACACACTATGGCGAAATCTGGCAAACGATATATAAATATATAAAAACATGCGACAGTCTAGATCTGGCTGTGGCGGCTACCAAGAAAGGCATTATAAATGCCTACTAGGAACGCTGCCAGCTAAAGACAAAGACCTCCAAAAGAAAATTTCCGTGGTGGAGAACTCGAAACTGAACAAACTAAGACAAGAAACTCGGAAACTATTGAACAAGGCTAATAGACACTTAATTGGAAGGACTACAGAAAAGCCTTAATTGAATATAATAAAGAAATAAGAAAAGCAAAAAGAGCATCATGGAAAAGTTCTGTGATGACATCGTGAAAACGCCTCAAGGAGCTAGAGTACACGGAACGCTCGCAAAGGACAAACCTAACCAAATTGGTCGTCTGAAAAAAACAAACGGCTCCTTTGCAACGAATGAAAAGGACATTTTGTAGGTACTAATTTCGACCCAGTTCCCAGGTACTGTGACAACTAGGAACTCAGCGACTGTTCCATGCAGACCTCGAAATGACTCCACCACAACTAGATGTGTAAAAGCGATACTCTCAAATCACACTGCTAATGTAGCTCTTTGCGGGACGAACCTTGAAGTCACACCTGCAAAAGGCTGTCCGCAAGGATGCGTGCTTTCGCCCCTACTATGAACTCTTGCTATAGATCAACTCCTGCATAAAATGGCGGAATCCAGGATAGACACTCGAGGTATGCAGATGACCTAGTAATAATTATCCGAGGATTCTGCCAAAGTACGATTTCGTACCTTATGCAAAGAACAATAACCATTGTTGACAAGTGGTGCAAAGAGAACAAATTATCAGGTTATGCTAATAATATTGTCCTCGTGCCATTTACTAACAAACGGCAGTTACATGGACTGGCTATGCCAAGTCTAAATAGCAAGCAGATTCTGTTTTCCAAGGAAGTAAAGTATCTGGGAGTCACATTCGACCAGGGACTCACTTGGAACAGTCATTTAGACAAAACCATACAAAAGGCAAAAAGTGCCTTGGCACTGGCAGTGAAAAACTGGGGCCTTAGCCCTAAACTATCCCACTAGCTATAAACGGCCATTGTGAGGCCGATAATTGCATACGCCTATGTGGTCTGATGTAACAAAGCCAACCAGCTCCTGCATATCCACATTCAACAAGTGGCGAAAGCCAGCATGTACAGACTATCTGCCCGAGAGAATGTAAACTAGATTTCACAAGCCCTAAAATATGTCCTAGACTTGGTCCGTGAAACTCTAATCCTCAACATGGTATCAGATACCATGCTTCCACTGTTCAATTTTGAAAAACTTTTTACACTGAAATTGCAGCTCAAAAATGACTGGCTAAAAACCAACTACACTGGAGGCCAATAGCCTTAAATGGTTTACCCATGGTTCCAAATCGGGACTTGACGTAGGCTACGGAATATACAGAAATCGACCAAATTTCGAAAGAAATATAAATTTTGGGGAAATACACCTATATTTTCCAAGCGGAGTTATACGCCATTACTGAATGTGCGGACATCCAAAATAACTACGCCAACCATCGACTTTATATCAAATCGGATTACCAGGTAGCTCTTTTAGCACTAGCTTCGGACACTATAAGCTCAAAGCTGGTGCGAAACTGCGTGGAACTTTTGAATTCCCTGGGCGAAGAACAGGGTAGTTCTAAGATGTGTTCCCGATCATGCAGGGATCAAAGGCAAAGAAAAGCCGACGAACTTGCTAAGGCGAGAGCATAGGAAAGGTTATACGCCTCTGAACCATGCGGTGGCGTACCAAATAGCCTGGCAAACCTAATGCTCCAAAACCAATGTTTGGAACGATCCTTTAACCACTGGAATAACACGCAGGCTTGCATCATTCTAAAGCGCTAATCAAAGTTTACGACCGTAACACTGCCAACAAGGCTTGAGCACTAAAAGGCACTATTTACGCATGCTGGCGAGGGCGCTCACGGGGCATTGTGGCCTGAACAGACATATTATGTTCACTGTATAAACTCAAGCTCCGAGATAATGGAGTGTGCAGATACTGCCAAACTGCAGACGAAACTCCTCTGCACCTCGTATGCGAATGTGGCCCACTGATGCATAAAAGAAACACCCACCTGGGTGGCTACTACCTCCAAACTGAAAAGGTAAAACAATCCAACGGCAAAAGCTTATTGCGATCCTTAAACGACACTCAGCTTAGTGCTGAACTATATAGTAGGGGTGGCGATCACAATAGACCAGATATGATCACAGTGATACAAGGCACAATAAACCTTAAAACAGCCTCATACAACAAAATTTAAAAAAGAAGCCAAAAAAAGTTAGAGTTATTTTTCAACTCAGTTCTTCGTGTGGAATAATGTTCCATGGACAAAAATCTCCCAAGGTTAAAATTGTATTCTTAAAAATAAACAAAAAAGAAAATATCGCTTTTATTGTTGTTTCATATGCAGAATCGCCTATTGAAAAAACAGCCCTACCATCCCTAACATACCATATACTTACATGCAGATAGAAGTGAAGCTACGTCGCAGTAATAGTATTTTGTCAACAATAATATTATCGCTATAAGTTAACTCCGGATATAATTCTGCAAAAAGGTTTTTTTGTCGTTATAATAAATAAAAAGTATCGTACTAAGTAGTAGAATGTAGTTGATCAGATCTGCTATTTGCTTATCGACTGCGCGATAGTCAATAAAAAAATATTATTGGTCCCTTTCTTACGTAAGACTGCGAAAGAGATGGAATGCTAACATTTGTTTCGTTTTATGATGCTGAGCGCTTGGTCGGTATGACACGAAAGCTTTACAGCGGGGATTGACAACACCGCGTATCGTGGGGTAAATCGAAACTACATTTTAATCTGTGGTTACTTAGGTGACCGTTGATACCTTTTTTATATACTGTAAATTGAGGTGAACTATAAAATATCCAGCCGCGCCGCTCGATATCACCGCTCGGCCCGGAGCAGCCCTAGAAGCATTTAGCGTTATGCGGGGTGCGTGAGGCGGCCGCGCCGCTCGGTAAATCAATTGTATAAACGTGGTTATATTTGTAAACGCGTAAGGAACTTCAGTCCTGACGGGGGTCCCTGACCGCAAACGTTTTTTACGATTTGCTTAATTTTTATGTTCACTGAGGCTGACAGCAGCATCTACTGAAAAAAAATCAGAACGTGTTGTTATATAAAGTTGAACTCAGGCACTTGTCTATTTTATTCTAATATCTCAGTTTAAATTTAGTACAAAAATGTGCTTTTTGTACTTTTTTCCTTTTTTTTCCCTGAAATTGAAGGAATTTTTATGTGACAAATTGCGATTTTCTTAAAGATCATGTAAGAATACCCTAATGACAATAGCCTTTGTTTTAAGTCAGAACATATTCTGTGTGTCAAATTTCATCCAAATCCATTTATCCGTGACTGAGTCATAAACGTACAAACATCTAAACCTGCATTTATAACATTAGTAGGATTGATTACATATTATTGACTCGTATGTATAAGTACGAGTATGTACTTATGCTTATAACACGAGAACCACTAATAATATAAATAAAGATTTATATCGAATCGAAAGATCTACTTAAATATTCCGTGTTGTCTATGTCAAGGCCGTATTTAAGATCTGTAGACCCTAGCCTGAATCTGTGGAGCAGGCCCTACGGATATTTTTTTTTTTCAATTAACTGCTAAAAATTGATTTGTAGAGCAATTTTATAACTAATAAAAAAATATAAACATTTTTTTAAACTATTACTATAATGAAAAAGGAGCATAACGTAGAGAGTCATGTCTAGTTCACTAATATACACAAATCACTAATAAATATGTATTTCAATTTCAAAACCAACATATTGTAATTTTAATTAGGTAAACATGTTAGGCAAATGCTAGTAAAAAGGGAATGTAACAAACAACAAATTTTCTTCACGTATTTTTTAAATTTTATTCTTATTGTATTATTTGTTTTTTTTTTCTCTTCCCCATATTATCGACGAGGTGACTCCTTAATATCAGGCTTTTGTCTGAGGATTCTCCTTATTTGCAGTGTTTGTAGTGAGATCATGCAGCCTTTGTTTTTGGTCCGTCCGTAGTATTACGTAAGACGTATATAGTCTGATGCATGCTGTGCGTTTGTTTGTTTGTCCGTCCGAAGACTTCGCGTGGTCCGATCTTAACCAAATTTGGTATGCAGCTTCCCTGGATGATCCTAAGCACCACCAGGTGGCAGCAAATTCGAACTGACACGTATAGGTGCTGGTCCAGGTGCATCCTGGTTTACTTGGCCTGGATGAACGTCTGACCAATAGGTAGAGCAAGCAAAGCGTATATGGGTATTTTCGGAATCGTGGTGACGAGAGAAACTTGTTGGAATAAGTTTTAGGCCATTTTTGGATGCCAGAAGTTACCAAGTAAGGCATGGGACGGGCCAAAGTTGCCGATGAACATCTCCTGTTATTTATTATTAGTTAATGTGTTTTTTTGATGATTGTAAGGTACATGATTTGTTTCATTATTTTTCTGTAATTTTATATTTTTTCTTTAATTATTAACTGCAAATAAAACATTATTTTTATTATTATTGTCTTAAAAAGCTGTCTTTCAATGCTGTGGAAATACAAACCGTTGAGTCATGTTTTCTAACAAGAAGGTTCGAAGCCTGTTTCTGCTCAACTTCAATTTTGACATTTGTCCTTTCTCTACTGCTTTTTGTGACCATAAGTGACCGTTACATTCTTAGAGCGACCTAGATATTAGCAAAACAATCTTTGACGTTTTTTTCCAGAATTAATTTATACATCCACCTCTCCGACTTTTCATTTTCATATTTTTGAAACTCGTAGTAAACGCCTAGATAGCGTCTGCATGAATACGGCTCTGGTTGTCTATACATTTCTAAAACAGATGTTTTATATTTGCCCCTATAAGTCTCCATTTTTAGTTATAACTTGATAACCGCTAAATATATGTTGCCGTTCAAGAATTCGAGATATTTCACTTGAAACTTTCGAAATGTTTCAGTTTTGATTCGACCTCTATGACATTTTCTAGGACATCTCGCCAAAAACTTAGTGTGATAGTGAAAGCCGATAGTGATTTAATAAAATAGATGGAAAGAGAAGATTGTGATTCAAATAGATTTTGTATATTTATTTTATTTGATTACATCCACCGCATTCGCATACTTTAATTTCAACTCTGCTAAAATATCTTGATCCTCAAAACAAAGTGGTGCGTACAATGTCTACTGAGGAATTATACTGAATTTTCGCTCTGGTACCTAAATAAGTTTAAAATCTGAGTGTTTGGTTTAGCATTCGGCTCGCAGAGGCTGAGGGCTCGGCGTTAATTCACCAGAACGGAGCGTCAAATTTACGAGTGGCCGCGATATCATCTCGACTCCGCGACGTTAATATTTTCCGGCCGCGTTCTGCCGTTTTTCCGAACTTTTCGCCGCCCAACCGCCCGGCCGCCCGCCCTAGTGGCAGCGACGAAACGCACTTCGAATGAGCCACCTTGGTGCTACAATTACGCGCCCAAAATATCGGGCAATAGACCTGTAGGTTTGTACAGCTGTGGCAAGGATAGATAGTCGATATTAGTAATAGAAGTTGTAAATGTATGCAATACGGAAAATAATGGATGATGTCGTGTCTTGGATCGATAGACCATTCTAGGCCATGTAAGGCCACAGGTGGCTGTACCCTTTTTAGCATATATAATGTACCACTTAGGTCACCACCTGTCACCCGGTGACAAACGAAAGGTTGGATATGGAAAGTTTTAGACCTAAATATAGTGATGACGCCATTTTTTGCGAAAGTTATAATTGAAGTTTATAATTTATTTATTTATTTATTTACATCATTACACAAATTATTTAGTACAGTATACCATGTCATAATGTATGCAAAAAACTGGTTCTTGTGGAGACATAGTTATGAATCAAAGTCGCCTAACTAGGTCTGAACCCGTTCTAAGGCAGACTTCAATAATAATTATTATTCTGTTTTAATGTTACTAATTATTAAAGAAAAAATATTTAAGATTTATATAAGAAAATAAAATAAACCTAATTATAAATATAGTCTACAGTTTAAAGAAATTATCGTTAAAATATGTAGATATAAAATAATTCTGTCCGAATTAATAAGTCTCATAATATTTATTATTCTCTAAAATCAAAATATAAAAATATGTTTACTTAATTAATTGTAACAATATAAAAAAAGATTTAAAATTGAGGAATAAAGAGAAATATTCAACATTCTATTAACGTTTACCATACCTTCTGTAATAAGCCACCTTGACACCAACTTTTTAAATTTGTTTAGGGTTCAATGCGTTCAACGGCACCAGGCAGGTAGTTGTACATTCTCGGGGCTATAAAGTTGAAATATGATTAATTTTATCATATTAATCTATTTTGTGATGAGAAATATGCTTATCGCCATGAACATAGCAGTAGTAAGAGTTATTAACTCACGTATTTTAACTCATATTGGCATCTATAATACAGTATCAATATAGCCAAAGATCGACAGTAACAGATATTGAGCAGCCCCAGGTTTCTAACAACCTTGCCGTACTCAATCTCCTTTCCGTCGATTTTTATGAGAGTAGGGAATTTGTTGTGTTAAATAACGACACTAGCTGTCGACTAGGTACTAATCAAGATCTTCCGTGTTTTTTTAGGTATTATGAGGAAATTGTGGGTTTGATCTAATGAGAAACTAGACTTAGGTTAGTATTCAATGAACTAATTTCACTGGGAAGTTGATTCGGTCTCGGGTACCTGCAAATTTGAAGAGCATCCGCATAGGATGGTATTATGAAGTAAGATTATTAGCACTGGGGTTTATGAATATGGGGAACAAAAAACTGGAGTTAGTACTCCTCCCTACAATATACCAGCTATGAGTTTAAACATATCTAATAGAGAATCAGATGATTTGAGACATTGTTTTCGACCATGGAAGTAAGAGTCGAACAACTGGAGAAGCCGAGACACAGGTCGACATGGTTAATAACGCCTCGATTTTTGTGATTTGTTTCGCCTATTTGATACGATGGCCAGTCATTTGGTGTTAATGAAACTTCAGCACTATGGTTTTGGATATACATACACTGAATTTTATGAGTACCTACATTATTGGGTGATAAGCATCAAATAACTGCTGTAGAGTATTTGTGAAGCGAGAAAATAGAAATAAGTATTCCTCAAACGTCTTGTTTGGGTAATATACTGTGCTATCTCTTCATAACCGACATAGCAGCAGTATCATCGCGCGATAACCTTATATGCAAATGATACATTCGCAGTATTAGAAAGCTACTGGGGCCTAATGCAGGCACGCAGCTCGGGTTATAATAGCCAACTCTTGTTATCATGGTCGACCCGTCTCACGGCTCCTATCTGGCAGTCTCCCCGAAGAGGGACTAAACCTAGTGAACCCGCTGAGCGGCTGATCTGGGGGAACATCTCGGGCGGCCCTGGATGTCTGTGCACGGGACAGTTTGCCGGCATTTGCTCAACATATCTCCCTGAAGAGGGACTCTATGTATCCCGGTGATGCGGTGACATGGTCAGAACCCCTCTGTAACCCGGTTTGCCTGCAACAACAAATAGCCGGAGAAATTTGGAAGCGTAATGCAATCTAAGAAAGAGTAATTAGATAACTTTTGCTATATATCCTCAGAAACGATACGTCGGACACCCAATCTCGGGTAGTAAAGGGCGCCTCATATTCGCGACATGTTCCGGTGAGTAATTGCCGCTTACATAAGGTAAAAGAACGCGCAAGCGACTTCGAGCCTGCTACCAAACGGGGGGTCGGAGTAATCTGACCACATCTGGGAGTGAGGGTGCGGTTGGACTCTCATGGGTTGTGGTGGAGTTTGGTACTTAGATTGTCTTCGTCCAAGTTCTTGTGTTCGTTTCGGGGCGACAAGATGGTATTTTTTTTATAACGCCCCGATAAGGCGGGTTCGCCCGTAGCATAGAGACACCCATAAACTGTTAGAAAACCATACTCTTGAATCTCTAATCAAGGAAACGCAATCCACGATAAAGAAGTTGGATGCATGGTTCGAATAGAATGGTTTAATACAAAATAATAGTAAATTAAGAACCACGAAACATCGTATTATAGCTTTAAAAGTCTTCTCGGTTGCCACGTCGAATCATTGCTTTGGAAGGGCCTTTTCGGTTCAATTTTCATTTTAAAAACTGTACTATTATCAGAGTATTATTTGGTATTATCATTTTGAATTATGTTCCGCTAATCAGTTTTCAGTTTCTTACGCAGGGTTGAAGAATTCGTTATTCTTCGCTTGATAAGGTGATGTTCACAAGTACAAATCTGTACCAAAAAAAAAACTACAATAAATTAGGTAAGTACATATTCGTTGTGAATATGTACTGATCTAAATTATTTAAATATTTTTCCCATAAAATTTACAACAATTTTTGGTTATCTTTAATAAACCACTCATTTTTACATAATACCTAAAATTTATTTATTTTTATAAACTCACAACAAACCACTTATTTTTATTAATACCAAGCATATTTATTTTCACATAATCACAACAAACCAGTCTATTTCAAAAATGAAAATATTTTTTAAACGAAATTCACGTCACTAAATAAGTAAATGTATATACAGTATTCAACAAAATAAACAATGATAATAATACTGAGAAAATCTATTACATCACTCAAGCGCCTGCAATGGCCGAAGTCAGGCTTTGTTTCATACCAATAGATCCGTTATATCAATTAGTTATTATTATCTTCTAAACCTTTTCTTAGCCGATTTTACCCTATTCACATTATCGCAAGTCTTCCAGTAATCATGATTGTCTTGAGCACTTTCACAGATTTTCTTAGTTTTTTCTGGCTCTAACTGGTTTTTGTGCGGCCAATCAAATCACGCGGATGTTTTCGTGGCTGAATGTTTTTGGTCGAACTAATTTACTATCAGGTCACGATAAGCTTAAATACGCGGTATTTTAAAGTAATTGTCGGTACCGAAGTTGCTCGGCCAATATTGCGTAATGGCTACCCGCCGGAGCGCAGAAGTCAATCGTGGAAAAGAATAAGGAGCTGTTATCATTATAAAGTTGTATTCACCACTATATGCCACAGCACAAAAAAAAAACAGTAGGTGCACTCTCGATTTGCAAGGCACGGCGGGGGTATATTCTAAGGAAAGTGAGCAGAGGTGTACGTTACGCCAAACGCCAAGGGCTATTGTTGCCATATGTCACGACGAGTTTTGGATTTTTTTTGCTCAAAGGCACGGTACCTAGTAATGGTATTATGATTTATGGTAGTCCTTAGGACTCGTGACATTGCACGCTTCGTTTTCAAGCTTGCTCTAAGAGAAGCTACTGTCATATACTTCGTGTCGCTCGTTAGATAATATTGTCTGTTCATAAATTACCTAGCCCTGTATATGAAATTCGCGATGGAAACATAACGCGCGGCAAATTTCAATTTACTTTCTAGAGGGAAAATCGAATGTATGCATTGTGATGAAGTCCCTTTAATTTCATTCACAGTAAACGTTCTCAAATGTATTATAGTGATCAATAAAGCAGGTGTTTTTTTTTCACCAGTAGATATATTCAGGCGGAAGAGTATTTCTCTTGACCTTGCCGACATATAATGTATCTAACTAATATCTCATAAATAACCCTCTAAAATATTGCATTAATATATCTACCTATATTTCTATTTATTTCAAATAATGAGAAACTAAAGAAAGTAAGATTCGACCGATAATTTAGGACCACATCTCTCATTCAAAGTGCGTTTTGACAGTGGGCCGCACGCCCACAAAGTTCTCTCTACGCGCCCCAGTGGGTCGCCATTGACTTATCTCTGCCTTGTGACTTGTTTTTATTTTGTCCGTGGCCTTCGGCCTTCGGGACGCCTTGAAGTCTGACACTTACCAACCTTTCGCGGCACTCTTATACTAGAGAATGTATAGCCATATTTTTTAACACAGATTTTACTTAAATGCTTACATATATCATTCGGTTATTGATTTCAGTGCTAACCTTTTTTTTTGGAATTTGAAAATTGGCAAACAAAATACTGAAATATATAAACTCACCTAATTTTGTCTCTTTAATGGCGAGCAATTGTTTTACTCAATTTTTATTCTCTAATAACTTGTAGAATGCATTTGACAAAGTTCACCATGAATAATTAGCTCTATTGCAATGGATACATCACGAATATCATTTCACCTCAGAGGCGCCAGGAATCGAAATTAAATTAAGAAACAATATATGTTCGCCTATCTGTCATTGATAGTGTAAACAAATTGAATTATATACGAACAGATTTAATCACTCCAACATTTAGAGCAGTATAAAGGAAACTTAATAATGGCTCGAATGTCATGGTAAAAATCTTTCTTTTTTAAATCCGAAAAAATAGGAAAATCATAATTTTCACAATATTATTGCAATTGCTTTTCAGTTTTCTTATAATAATCTTTTGTATATATTTTTAGTTGAGAAATATGAGATTAACAACCTCCTCTATTTTAGGGTGAGTGCAACTCTACGGTCACGCGCTTGCAAAAAGAAAATTAAAATGTCAACGTCACAATCGCTCTACATATGAGTATGTATACATGCTTAAATGTATCGGTATCCAAGAGCACATCGAGCACGGACTCGGCGAGGTCCATCCGACTATGAATATCCTCTAGTATCCTTAACCTTCCCTCGTCTTACTTCATCCTTCCGATGTTTATTTGTGCGGCGGCTTCTACGGTCTGAGAGGGACCCCTTTGCCCCCGCGGGGCGGCCCGGGCGCCGGGGGGGCGCGCCCCGGGGGGGGGGGGGGGGGGGGGGGGGGGGGGGGGGGGGGGGGGGGGGG
>JAOPUG010000376.1:25816547-25832590 GCA_027564375.1 Micropterix facetella | reverse complement strand
TAATTAATTATAGTCATTTGTTAAAAAAAATTGATCCTAATGCCGAGGTTTGAAAACTGCAGAGTTTGTGTTAAAATGGCGGCCTTCCCAAAATTTAAAAAATCATAAATCCGTTAATACTAACCAGTATAAAGAATACATAAGATAAGATAAAGAATTCTGAGAGAATTGTCTACAACTAATGGGGGGGAGGAGGCTAATGGGGTCGTGCAGCTTGGACCCTAATTACCGTGTTTTTTACCTTGGTCGGCCCGACCTTACGGCGCACGGCGCACGGCTCACAGCTCAACTCCCATCCGGCAGCCTCACCGAAGAGGGACTAAACCGGTGAATCCGCTACGCGGTCGGATCTGGGGAAACACCTCGGGCACTCTAGACGGTTGATGTATTGGTCGGTTTACCGGCCTTGCTCAACTGACGAATAGCCGAGGGGGTCTGGAAGCGTAGAGCAACCTAAGACGCGTGGGTAGATGTTGACCTGTCGTCACCTATCCTTAGAAACGATCTGTTGGCCACCCGATCTCTGGTGAAATCCGATTAAAAGACGCCTCAGGTCCGCGATATTTCCGAGTCACGGAATGCCGCGTATAATACAATAGGTAGAGGTCGCGCAAGCGTCTTCGAACCCGAAACCAAACGGGTGGATGGAGAAATCTGTCTGAATTTGGTAGTTAGGGAGTGACGCTGGCCCGCTTTATTTAGCTTTGCTTGCCTAGTGTCTCGCTAATAAGGCGCTGGTATCTAACAGGCTGCGGCGGAGGTGGATACGTGGATTGTTTTGTCAACATGTCCAAACAATACAGGACAACATGTTTTGTCCTGTGTTCATCTCTGTGCGATATAACGACAAAGTTCGTTGAAATATCCCAATATAGTGGGTTCGCCCGTACTACAAACCTTAAATCCAACACTGTCTGCAACTATTGCTTACATAACTTTCGAAATCTACGGGTTTTGATTTAAAAAATATTATAATCTGAAAATTTAGTACTTCATAACTGCGTTATTATTAATGTAATTATGAAAAAGGAAAGTGCGTTAGAATCCTGAGAATAATGCCTATAACTTAGCTTAATATCTCTAGTGGTCTACGAGTTTACTAATAAACAAATTAAATGCCTAGTAGAAAATGAAGGATTTTGAAATCGAACCTGAAAATCGCGATTATTATAGCCCATAAATATACAATTAAATCGAAGAAATGAAAACAAAAGAGTTTGAAAATCCAATTTAAATAAACTATCGCGCTTCTTATAGACAATCCCTAGGACAGCAATACACTGTGTGTTGTTTCATCAAGACGAATATAGGTAAATTATAAGATACGGTGTAGAAACCAGATTTTTAATATATTATCTTATAGATCCTAGACAACTGTCTTTATTAAATTACATGTCGCACGCGTTAAATAAAAATACATTGCAAATGCCATGATTTATATCTCGCTTTAACCGGCCGACCGTGAAAACCTGTTCATTTTCATCTTTTAAAACGAGCACTTAAATTATTTTAAAACGCCTGATATACTATAAATAAAATAAAACAGAAGACAAAAGTCATATTCTTTTATAATAAGCCAATAATTGTTTGTTTCTACTCTTTATGTGAAATGTCACAATGGGCGGTTTTATTATGGTTCTTTATACAATCTCTTACAACCAACCCTAATATGAAGTGTTTATATGTATTTGTGCATGTGACGTGTGTGTCATGTTATTGAATTCTATCGACAGAATTGAAAATGCAATTCCGTTAATTTTATGCCAACGGAAAATGGTGACCCAGCCGGGAATCGAACCCGGAAACTTACAATGTAAGATCAGGCATCCTATCCACTATGCCACCGGGCAACACACGACAGGTAACGACTAGAATTTTGTTCTTGGGCATTGTAATAACAAAGGCCAAGCCAGCGTATAGGAAATTACAAAAAAACTGATTCTCAAATTTAGCCGAACTAAACTATTATTATGTAATTGAAATTTCGCTAACCCTGCTAAAAAGTATCGTACAAACCGAACAGAGCGGATATACAGCAATGGAGGGAATAAACTTTTCAGCATTGGCGAGAATAAACTTACGCGTTTCAGCCAGGAATTTCCAAGTAGATGAGAAGTGAAAATGATACAGAAGAAAACTCAATGTAATCTTAACGGGATTATATCGTTTCATTCTTAACGTTCATTTTATCTCTTAGGATTTTTAGCGGTGGAATCGTGCGTTTTTACACATATATGTGACTAGAATACTGATGCGAAAGTGAACTCGGTGGTACACATTTTTTCTCTCGAAATAATAATTATTCGAAATTTGTAATAGACGAATGTAGTAATTTCATCGATAGATGTAATAATTCCATCCATAAATGTTTAATTGACGGTTGTATATTGTTCATTGTTTATTATTACATATTATGTATTTCATAGGCTTAATGTTTGATAATGTTGGCTGTTTTTAATAATTAAATGTGTTTACGATATACTATATTAGAGCGATGTTTTTTTTTGTGTGTAAGTTACATCCTTATATTCCTGTTTCGTAGCATGCCCCAACACACACGCAGTCACAGTGAAGCCACGCATTCTTTTTCAAGTCGTTATATTTTTGCAATTCTTTATATACAAGTTTCAAGCATTTTTTAAAGTTGACAAGCTACTGCAGTTTACCTTATAGTAAGATTAAACCGCAATAGAGCAATAAAGCCATTTAAAGCAGCAAGGTGCAAGAATAAGCATACGGGGAAACACTGACATTAGAAAATTATCTTCTTGTAATCTTTTTGTATGCGTGAGAAAGAAATGACAAAAAATAAGCGCCCAAAGTTTATCGATTATAATTAACGAATATAATATTGAATTATATATGTATATCTTCATTGGGAAAGACTAATTTTTATGTTGTAATTTTTGTCTCAATCCATCGATCGTGCCTAAATAAAACCCTATTTTTTGTTGTTATTATGAACATGCAATTCCCTAAAATGGCAAATTGCATGCCACTAGACCAACACTACACCCATCGACCGATATGTTCGTAATATTTTCAATTTGACCTTTGCTAGGAGGCGCATTCGGAAACGCAAAGGCGTTCTCGTCGTTTTGTTTTTCATGTTCAAGCATCGGAGATTAGATAGTGGAGCTTGAAATATAGAAGCGGTGTCTTTCTTAATTCATATTAGAGAAAATAAGACTACCGGAAGTCAAAAAAAGGGAATTGGGAACTGACAATTTAAGCGTTAATGTTTCCGCTAACGTCCCATTTGGGTCAGCGCTTTTTTCTCTTCTATATATCACAATCGAAGGAGTAGCCGATGATTGCTCAAATAAGATCAAAAAACTCCGAAGTATAATATAAATTCTCGTTTCGAGGAAAAGCGACAACAAAATGGGAAAATCGGAATAAAATCTCGCAGATTTCTAGCCTAATTTTTCAAGTTTTTATTGCCTGACTTTAATTAGTGATTTTAAATTTAAAATACGATAATTATTTACCATTTAACGCGTTTTATTATTTAAGCCAGTTCCCGAAATAAGCGAGGTCAAATTGAAAAGGTTTATGTGTGTTGTTTAAAGTGGCAACATACAATCGATTGGTTTTATTTTTCATCTTTGGAAACAACATCGAACCGGCACACCTACGAATTCGTTGAGGTTATATATTTGTTCGCTTAGCATGGATGTTGGAGAAGGAAAAAGGAGAACCGAAGGAGGCAGGGTATTTTTCGTTGCTCAATGTCCGGTTACATAATATGCGCAGATATGTACTCTAATGAGTAGTTATCATAATTACACTGACCCTCGGTAGCTATGTTGCCTTTGGCCGCGTGGCCTGGCCTGGCTTCGCTCCTCCTACGACGTAAGGTCGTTAGCACCGCAGCCACCGGCCGGGAAGATTAATGATCGCCTTCAGAAAGCGGTGGTCCCATCGCCTCTGCCTCTGCCACTCCTCTGCGGGGGGCAAGAGAGGGGAAACTGGGGGGGGGGGGGCAAAAGGTGGAAAAAATAATAGATTGCCGAATCTATTTCTGGGGGTGGGCATCAGCGACTGAGCATGATTGCTAATGTCGCAAAGTGCACTACATTTCCGCAGTTGTCGCCGAAAAATTTAACAAATTTAAATATAAAAATGGGTTTGTACATTTCTCCATATACATTCCCATATGTCGCCTTAATGAAGCAATATACAATGCTTCGCTGTTGTAGGTATTGGCTTTAATAATCGCGATTTCCATGTTCGTCAATAAATCAACATACACCACGAAAACTAAGAATATATGTATTTTTTATTGAATAATTTCCGTAATTTTTTAAAATAATTTAGTATTCCATGCATATCATAAAAATATAAGTTTTACGTCTTCAAAATTCATATTAAAATGAAGCCTAATTACCACTCTACGAAGAATAGGAAACATTTTCCAGATTTATCGATGGTTCGTTACCAGCCCTTGCAACGCGGGGAGAATTAAAAACCCTCTGAGCTTAACGCACATTCAAATTCGCTAGGTCTAGCGCTTGAGAAGTTCAGTTCAGAATATTGTACTGTGTCGGTATGATGAAAAAACCAAGTATGTCATTAATGATGTCATGAGTGACATGCATTGACATTGAATTCAGAATAGACATGCAATGGCACTGAGCATTTCGACAGATGAGAGGTGAGACCATCCCCCATCACCCGCCCAAAGTGCCACAGACGACTTTCTCTAGAATGACAGTTGTTAAAATAACTTCTATACCATTTTTATGGTTTATTTTTCTATATTTAACTTAACTTATTTTTTTGCGACAAAATAAAGATATACATCGTGAGATAAATTCGAAGTTCGGAGCTGGCAGGTAACAGAACATTTAAAGAGTAGCTGAATATGCATGTGTGTTATCAACAAAGAAAAATATTTTTGAAAAACAATATTTATTTCAATATTAACAAATAAATAAGTTCATAATAATGAAATTTACGATAATATTTGAAGTCGTCCGATAATTTAATATTAATAAATTGTTCACATTTTTGCAATCATATGTCGTAGGTACGATTATACTTTGTGCAATGTACCGCGGCGGATAGACGACCCGCCCAAGCATGGGAAAGAAGGATCAGGGCCGAATGGCGGTAGCGCCCGATCTTTTTCCCACACATAGCGATGCATTATTGCCACCTCCCTCTTTTTTGTGATAAGTACTTTATTGCAGGCAGAGGCTGAGAACACGGCGAACGCTCGTAAGGCGTTTTTCCTGTAACAACGGCCGCGCTTGTAATGTGCGGTGTATGTACTTATAAAAGCACAGTGCCTGGTCGGGCCACCATGGCTCGCTACGAAAAGCAAGCATACTAATTATGAATTGCGAGCGTCACGGCCATGTATGTACAAACGGGATGCATAAAGTAGTATTAGTGACAGCAAAGCATGTGAACGACGTGCCTTTCGATGTACGTTTCCGCATAGTATATCGGTAGGTACAATATCAGTCTTTATACTATGGTTTATAAATACTTATAGTCATTCGGAAGTTTTAAAAAATAAATCATTAATTTTAATTAAAATAAGTCCCCATTTAATCTGTATTTTACGCTCCGCTTCGAACCTATCAGCGGGGTCGTGCCGAATGTACGTGTTACATTATGCAACCGGTGTTGTGGAAATACGAGATAGGATTCGGAGATTTCGACGTACTCGCTATATCCTCTTCTTTTACTACAAAATACATAGTTATATAGATTGGCTGTTAATATACACAGAACTTCGTAAGGAAGATGTCCAGTGGCGCGCACTGCATAAAGTCATAAAAGAACTGCCTACCCGGTCTCAAAACGTTACAGTGTTATTTTAATGATTTTATCTTTATTATACTAATAAAGACAGAATCATTAAAATAATATTGTAGCGTTATGAGACCGGGTAAGCAGTACTGTTGTGTATTTTTATGCAGCGCACGACACTAGACATCATCCTTCCAAAGTTTTGTGTATATTAAAAGGCAATCTATGTATATATATACATATATACTTAGTAGTAGAATAATAGGATATAGTTGGTACGTAGAAATCACCGAACCCTATCTAGTATCTCCACAACACCGCTTGCATAATGTAACAACACGTACATTCGGTACGACCCCGCTGATAGGTTCGAAGCGGAGGGTAAAAATACTGATTAAACGGGGGCTAATTCGAATGTGAAGATGCTCTCGCACAGATCACGGCCTTAAATATATCGTCCAATCAGCATCCCGCGGTGCCCATTAGAAGGGAATAGAAAAGGGAAGACAAATTAAGTCGAGCCATGCTCAAACAACGGGACATTTTCTGCTTGCGCGCAGCGTATATAGGTTGTTTCGCAATCAGTCGACTAGAAATATTCTTAATCTCGTTTAATAATATCCTAAATAATAAATCATTATTATTAATAATAATAAAATATTTATTAGCATACATTTTTAATAGAGCGGATGGCAAATATTCAACAGCTAAACTTTGATATAATATTGATAACATTGTTACAAAAATATAAAAACACTAAAAAACTAAAAGCAAAATAATAGTCCTAATTTACGCCCAGGCGGAGGAAATTTGGATAGGAGAGACGAAGGGAAAAACGGATAGAACTGATTACCTTCATCTAAGAGAGGTAATGTTGTTTAAGCATATTTTTAAGGATTCTACAGAAGATAAATCTTTCATGTTAACCGGGAAAGCATTCTGATACCTAGCAGCATGTATACTAAAAGAGTAAGAATTCCGTCCTGTGAGAATGGATTTTTAAAAAAATGTCAGAGCCCGAACGAAATTGTAGACCGTAAAAGATATTTGTTCGAAGAGGTCTAAAAGATAGGATGGGAAAGACGATTAGAGAACGCGAACGAAGAGCGAAAGTAAGTGAAAAATTCTCATTTGGTGTATGAGCAACCACTTCTGCTATACTCTAAATTCAGACTAATGGTCATACTTGCGTATGCCGAAGATCAAAGATAATTAGAAGTTCAGTCAGATCGAGTTGTCTATAATTCGTCTAATATACATCTATGACAATAAATATAATGTCTGAAGTGAATCAAAATCCGACTGATGGAGGAGTGAAGACTTTTATTAGTGAGGCAACGATTGTATGGAAAATATCAAGATACCAGGTTTGGTACATTGAATGGCAACAATCGCAGTACCTTGGAGCAATAAAGTTTAATGATCAGTACACGGTTGACAAATTACAGGTCAGATAGTGGTTCACCCATTTTACAAGCTGTCCATTTGATTAACTTTTAATATGGCATCATAATTATCGAAAGCAACGCCCCGGTAGAATGTAGTAGACAAATCTCGGGAAGAGTTTTTGTACGTTATGAGAACCATTTTCAAGCGTTAATCAGAGCTTGCTTCTGATTAACGCTTTGAAAATGGTTCTCATAACGAGTGGCCCGGCGAATGGATTTTACACAGAAAATAAAACGAGAAGGTCGTAGAATTTAGAGGTTGAGCCTACAAAATGCTGATCAAACCGTAGTTTCGTGTCGAAAGGTATCCCAATGTCAATAAATCTATTTACCATACTCAGATATGTGCTATTTAATCCGTAGACAAAATCGAAGGGGTTTCGATTCTATTTTGATTGTTATCGAGTTTCAAACATGTCAGGGATGATAATCGAAAATTGGGACATACCTATAAAGCCAATATGGGGTTTCATAACTAGATTTTCGGCAATTTAAAGATCTAGGTATTATATTCGATCACAAGTTATGTTTCGATTAGCGTTTCGAATAATTAATTGTTAAATGTATTTTATTTTCTTTACTTATTTTCTTTATTAATTTTGTTTGTTTTCAACTGATTTCATTATGATTATGACTATTACCACGTTTTTTTATAGCTATGACAATTATGATTGTTTTTAACTGCTCTCAACTTTTATAATTGATAAAACTTGTTAATTTGTCTTTTTGAATTATAATTATTGTATAATTTATAGTTTGATTATGATTATGACTTTTTAACGTATTCACATACTAAATTATTTTACTACATATTTATAGAATATCCGCCAAAGCAAAAGCCTTACTTAGTTGGGCGACATCGGACAGTAAATATTACATAATAATTGAATTTATTTTCTTGCTACGGATTGAGTAATTTAGTTATTTAATATTTTATTTGATATTTTTAAATGTAATATTAATATTTGTGGAGTGACTTACATTACGAAAAAAAGTATTGTCGACTTTATTTTTTGTATTATAAATTCATGTTTAGTCGCTCTAAAGACTATATTAAATTCCCTCTTCAGAAACAGGCCCGACTATAGTTGAATGATCTGGAATCCCACCTACCTTTTTATATTAACAGTATCGAGAGACTATATAATCTATTTCTACGATTCCAAAATTATGGATTTTACAGGGGTGTCAATTTCAATTGTTCTGAAGACATATTAAAGTTCCATAATTTGAATAGTTTGAAAAATTGATGCACACTAGCGGACAATATGAATTAAAGTTAACAGAAAAATGTATTTAACTTATAGAAATCCGTTGAAGGAAACGCGAAGCCTCTAGCATAAATCTATTGTATATAATGTTAATGTTGGTTACATGTGATTTTGTTGAATTATTTACTGATATAAAATATTCTATTATAAAATAATTGACCGCTACTCTAGTATCCTAGTTTCCACGTGGAATGAAAATTGTTATGAAAAGGTTATGGAAAACATGAAACAACCTGTACATCCGTCCCGGTAAAGAATAAGACTAGCTTACACAGATGCACGTACAACGGGCGATCATGTCGGTGGGTGTGTAGGTGGCTTCGTCTTCTAGGGGGCGGATAAAGGAGCCATCCTCTTAAGACGGCGCTGAAAGAGTCTGAAAGGAAATCAGGTCGTCCGATCGACGAGTAATGAGCTAGCCATCGATGTGATTGTGTAGAATTAATTTTATGTCGAAGCGCGCGGGCGCACCCTGGAACGTACAGTCGACCAAAAGGAAAATTTATCTCTTACTGGGGAAATTAGTTCGCCTAGTATATAATAAGAGATTGCTACACAGAGGATTAGTGTTCCTATACAACATTTTAGGTGATACAGTCGATACCTCATGTATTTAGAAAATATCTTTCAATATCACGAAAATAAGTTTTGAAACCCGGACTGATTTAAACTTACTTTAGTGAGAAGTTTAACCGGATTTAATAACGTTATCCCACGTATATGTCATCTGCATAATAAAACCCATTCTTACAATCGTATCGATATATTTCGCGAGAGTTTAGGCTTGTTGATTTTTATTTTAGCATTCTAAAGTACTATTGTGATGAGAACTTTTAGTTCTATTATCCATAAGTGGAGTTTTATAAATAAGAGTTACTAAGTTTAGAAATATACAATTTTCAGATTATACCATTTCTTATTCAAAATCCGCTAAAGATGTTAAAAAGTGAGGTAAGCAAAAGTTGTAGGCAATTCCTCAGAAATTTGTCAAAAAAATATTTTGAAAAGCCATTTTGTTTTAAAATGGCGGATATCTCTCATTAACTTTTCAAATCTCAGCACTGGAAAGAACTATTTATGTACGTAATTTAGCCTTAATTGGTCGTGTAGTTTTTGAGATAAAGGGGGCACATAAACAAACTCAGACACATACACATACATACTCAGAAAGACATTTTTTAGAAATATTTTTTTTGGATTTCCAGGACCCTAAAAGTGGAGATCCGGTGCACACTCAAATTTTAAATTCTGCTAGAAAACAAACCTTTCCTATTTACATACTTTGTGTTGCACGATGTTTTTTTGGGGGAAAGTAAAAATATGTCTGTGTTTTGACACAGCAACAATAGCGATTTACTGTGCTATTATGGATGCTAATATGCGAAGATCCTACTGTAAGAAGAGGAAGAATACCGTGACACAGATGCTATCCTGAAACTAGTGACTCATCGCGATCTTGTTTTGGCGCACGTAACGTAGTTACAAATGTGTCAAAATCACTTTGTCTCCGGCATTAAGGTAATCCCGTCACGGCACTCTCCCCTCACTATTGATAGGTTATTATTGAAAATAAATTCAATGTCAAATCGAAGATACGTGTCGAGATAAACTAATTTTACCACCCTCCATTGTCTCGTCGCGATATTGAGTTCACTCATTTGACACACTGGCAAAAAATGTTGTTTATGGCACTGTTTCTGCGTTCATTTTTATGACATAAATACGTCTATAAGTGGGCTCCAAATCCTAGGTCATACTTTAAAAATCGCAATGTAATTTTTTCATGACATTTACAAACCAATTAATAACCAATTAAAACCAAAAGTCCGACGAGGATGGTTTTAGTATCATTCTAATTGTATTGTCGTATATTTTGAAGCTTCAATGTTATGAGGGAACCCGTCACCCTGCGATGTTATAACGACCGTTATCGTCTTGTCACCCCGATATGAACGCAAAGACTTGTGGACAATTAAAAGCCAAATATCCAACTACTCCATCAACCGGTAAGAGTCCAAAGCCTTACGGCAAGTTTCTGGGTAAAACTACCCAGCGGGTAGCCTCACCCCCTTACTACCAGATTGCAACATATTTCTCTATTCTCTCGTCTGGTTACGGGTTCCAGATCGCTTGCACAGCTCCTACCTGCTATTAGCGTTAATTCGTTAATCGAATTTAACGCGGATCCGAGGCGCCCTTTGCCCGGCAAGGTCACCCGGGTATACCAAGGTCATCTAAGGGTATATGACATTAAGTTAACATCTACCCCCGCTGTCATAGGAAGCTACGCTTCCAGATTTTTCCGGGTTTTTGCCGATTGAGCAGTATGACCAGTAAACCAACCAGTGCATCATCCGCCCAGGCCAGTCCGAGGGTTTCCCCAAGATCCACACTTTCGGCTTCTCCAGGTTATAAGTTCCTCTTCGAGGAGGCTCTTGGATATGAGTTGAACCGTGAGTTGTATGGACCAAATATAACACATACGCGGCCCTCAGGATTAAGCTGCATGGAACCGTTAAGACCCATTGGCGCATAATTCCGTTTCACTTACATCTTGAGCTGCCGCATCGAGTTGGTAGTGGCGAGCGGAGGGGGCTCAACTCACAGCAAGCATTCTCGCGAATTTAGCCTTAGTGTCTAATAAAGAAGTGATGTCGACACTCACAGCAGCTAACGCGCTAGTTCTGGTCTCAAAATATGCTGATGATTCGATTAGACTTATGAGAGGAAATACACACTTTAAAAAATTTAAAATGAGAAAAGTTATTTATATTGAAATAAACTGAGTAGGTCGGCTTATACACCAGCAAAAGCCAACACGAAATATAGAAGACGAGTAGCATTTTAGTAGCAGTTTAATCTATTAAGGTCTCTGAAACTATTGAATTTTCTAAGTCTTTATGATTATTTTTATTACATTTAACTATTGGCTATTTAAATGACTAAATTCAAACGTTTTGATAATCGCAGACGGATTACTAAATTATTTTTTTTTTCATTACTATTTCCTTGCGCTTTTTTATTGTTGTAATTTTATACTTTTAATATTTCTATATAATTTGACTTTTCAATACATGATATTTCGTTTTTAGATTTTTACTATCTGTATTCTTCATTTATACCTACTAAAATTTTGATATAGCAGCTTAAATAGTTTTTTAAAAATATATATTTTGATTTACTTAAATTTAATAATTAATTGTTTTTACAATATATAAAAAATAGCCAAATTGTACATATAATTATACTAATTTGCCATTTTAGGTAATTATATTAAAATCAATTTGACGATACTAAGAGAAGGGATTCCTACCAACTGGCTAGTACATAAATATAAAAAAAAGTAGCTAGGAAGGGTCAGGACACTCGTACACACGGTACACCAAAGTACGAATGTAGTTCAGCAAGCACATCGGCTGCGAACTTGGCGCCCCTAGCACCTCGCTTGGAGTGACACCGGATTTCTTTTATGAATTAAATTATTCGTTACGCATTAGATGTCAACCCTTTGGGATTGAAGTCTGGATTTTTTTCCAAGTTATCTTGTAGAGGAAAACTGCTTCCATTAAATTATATCGAGCAACTGCATCCGGAATGCACAATAAACTAGAAGAATCTGTTAAAATATTAAATAATATTGATAGTTTCAAAATTCGAATTGAAAATTGGTTATTGGAGTTGGGGAGTTCTGGAACGTCAAATAGATCTATAATTATTATTAGTTTTTTAACTTTCAATAGGTGGAAATATATCGTGTGTATTTTATTATTCTAATTTTTTGTACGTCAGCTCGAAATCCAAAAAACGGATGGACGTGTGACAGACCTTGGGTTGTTTGGGATGGGTATGAACCAATTTGTCGCTTCATTTTAATTTAAATGTTATTATTTTTGCTAGTGTAACCATATTTAATAATACGGTTTAATATATGAAATAAATAAATATATTATGTCAGTAATGATGTGAAATTTATTCTGTCAAATCTACGTAAGTCCGAAATTTGAGACCATGGAAAATCGAGCCATCATCAATATGAAATCGCTCACAGATTCAACACAACATGCGATGGACGGCATCGCGCGCTGGAAACGGGCAAATGCTACATTAAATCTAATCTACCAGCTGTAATGAAGTCTACATTTATGTACAAAATAAGTAAAGGTATATAAGAAACAAATCTTGGTGAATGGCTTGCAAAGGGTAAAGTGAGGAGAAAAGGGACGAGGCAGAGAGCAATGTTAGAAAAGGCGAAGATAGGCCTTTGTAAGAGGTGTGTATATAAATAATTAATGGGACTGGTAATGTAGAGCTCGATCTGCTGTTGGCTTACCATTTGAAAGTGTGACCGGTCAAATTTTGGTAAGTCTTTAGTGCGAGAAACTCTATGGTCTTCTGGTGGTCTGTAGCAATTATTTTCGTGATTTGAATTACTTTCTCTTCTTAAAATAGGAATTACATATATTTTGGTAAGAGTATACGAGGAGTGTGCAAACATAGGTCTTGTATAATTTCTCTTGATATATTTCTAAAAACTCTTTGATATCTTTCTATGCAGACATATAAAGACAAATAAACGTTTTACAATAATAATTAAAAAATATTTATCAAGGATTGTAGGTAGGTATATTTAAGTAAATATATAAAATATAAAAAAAGAATAGCTTTTACAAAAGTGAAAGGTGCATTTAATTACGTTTAGGTACGACTAACCTTCGTTTATTTTGCACATTATTTAGGATACAAACGAGAAAATTAAGATTTGTTTTTTAGGGGTTTGATAACGTCCAAAACGAAATATACCACTGAATCATTTTTCACTTTAAAGGTCACCGACTACCCTATGTATTCTCAGAATCCATCCTCTATTGCTTGATTAAATTCAGGAATAGGCAAGGCTACTCTAAAATAAGGAAGAGGCGCAATTACCCTAAAACCTCACTGATTAACAACCAGAAAATGAAGGGTTAAATATTGGAGAGCGTGGCAGTGTCCCTGATCCACCACGACCAGATAAGTTTCTTATTTTCTTTTTTTATTCCTTTTATTTTTAGTTTTCTTTTAACACCCACCATATTTCAAATCTTAAATAATATATATTTATTTCTTTTTGCTTAATGTGAAGCACGAGATAAACATATCTGCAGCAATACAAAATTTCGTGTTTGGACCAGTAGCAAAAAAGAAAGCAAATACCGTCTAACTAGGCTTAGGCCTGTACTAAGGCAAGAGTACCAGAAAATTATTTTACCTGTGCACATGTTTGGTTATATTTAAATAAAAAAACAAAAGAAATCAAATTAGGTACTTCTAAGTTTTAAAAAAATCATGAAATATCATTTAGAAAATAAAATAAAATTCGAGAATTGCTTTATAGTTGCCAAAAGTAGTTCAAATTATTAAAGTAAGTTAAGTTAACTTACCTAATCCTTTGTCGTTCACACCCTTTGTCGGAACACTTTCATATTTTAACTTATAAACAGTATTGCTGAACTGCTTACTACATATTAATGTTAGGCTTCTTTTCAGAAAGGCGGTAACAATACTTGACCGTTGGAATATAATAAATACGTCCATTGTAATAAATAGTCTGTAAGTCTGTTTTTTTCGAAATAATATTTTTTAAAAATAAGAAAATAGGATGTGTGCAGTCTGAATATATTTTAGAAAAGCCCCTCTATGCTATTTCTTTATATCTGTCAGAAGGCGAAATCGGGGGGGGGGGGGGGTGAAACAATGTTGCAATTAAGAGAATACGGCAACGCTTTGTTGCTAATTAGTAAGGAGGCGGTGGCAGGCGCGTTAGCTGCCACGGCGGATGCATATTTATGTGCGTAGCGCGAGTGGGCAAGTTTTCGGATTGCTTGCAGCGAACACCAGATAACTTTGCCAGGCCACGGGAACACCAACTAACTTCCTGGAGCCTCCGCAGGCGGAAGGGGCGTCGCCGCGCCTTACCCTCCTTTGAAAACTTACTTATAATTAGGGGAAGAAATCCCAGTAAATAATGTATTTATTTATTTATTCTAGAATTCCTTTCTATGCAACATTGATTATGGCTCCAAAAATAATAGGAAACAAATGACAAAAACTTAATTTCATGCTTATTTGATTCTATCCCCCAGCTAGGACTAAACCTTTCAACGGCAGGCAAGACTCTAACAGCATTATAAATTCTTTAAATACTGTAGTAACACGCTCATAAAACTAAAGTGCCTTAATATGCGGTCCTCAAAAACACACAAATCCCAATATCATAAAAAACCACAAAAAAACATAAAATTCCATTAAATAGAGTGAGACTAACAGAATAGACTCATAAATGAAAAAGATAAGAAAAATAATAATAGAAAAATATGAAAAGAAAAAAAATCATAAGAAAAATATCACAGAAAAAGTTTTTACAATGAAATACATAGTAAGTCATGTAACATTTAAAATAATCATTACCTAGTCAAAACAAAAAGAATGCATTGTCAAAACAACAAATATTTGAAGATTTAAACACATTAGGACATTATGCGGAATGCTACTGCGACGGCCCAGGTGAAGTTCATTCTGGACCATGCATTCCAGAAATGTTTGCAATTATGCTAGTACTCGACTTACTTAAATAGTAAGGGATTGTAGTAAATGAATGCATTGTCAAAAAAAACAAATATTTCAAGATTTACATACATTTACGTAATGCGACCGTAGCGGTCTAGTTAAAGTCCATTCTAGACGATGCATTCCAGAAGTGTTTTTAATTATGCTGGTTATCACTTGACTTACTTAAATGGTAGGGGATTGGAGTAAATGTATGCATTATCAAAACAACAAATATTTAAAAATTTAAACACATTAAGATATTATGCGTAATGCGACCATTACGGCCCAGTTGAAGTCCATTCTGGGCGATGCATTCCAGAAGTACTTTCAGGTATACCGGTTACCACTTGACGTACTTAAATGGTAGGGAATTGGAGTAAACCGACCCACTAAAGAGTTTAACCGACCAAAATATAGATATTTCTTGAACAGAGTGTATCATTATTGTACAAAAATTGACAAGGGTAAGATCAAGATTAATCGACGGTGGTAGTACGTATCCATCTAACGATATCCACCCCTCAAAAGAGATAAAATAATATACACCTCGACAACATAATTTTAGAAACTATTACCAGCTTCTATTGCCTCGGACTCGACTGAAGTGCAGTTAACTCATGTAGGGATTGCCCGAGCAAAACCAACTTCAATAAGACAAGGAAACCCTTTGCATTAGCCACATATATTTAGAATATTACTATTGATTCGTTGAAGTGATTCAAGGTGTAGAAGCTGAACAAAATAATAAAGATTAAAGACTTAATCCCACTTAATGGAATAGATTCACAGCCAATTGTTGAGGTTAACTAACATTAAATGTAAGCAAAACGAAATACATGGCTCATTAACAAGATTGGCGAATACAACCGAAACCGTTCTAGGATCATTAAAAAAATCAAGAAAATCGTATTTAAAACAATGGTTACAATTGTTATTATTTCTTCAAATTAAAATTAGAAATAAAATTGGTCCC
>JAOPUG010000376.1:25758072-25771054 GCA_027564375.1 Micropterix facetella | reverse complement strand
TACTCTATTACATAAAATTACATCTACTCTATTACAAAAACATAAAATTACATATTAAACTGCTATTATATAAAATTGGGAACTTCTTAAAACAGGCGCTGCCTAGTTAGGAGTGATGCAGAGTCGTTGTTTTTTTTAATAATTTTTAGGTATTTTTTCTGGAATTCAATAAATAAAAAAAAAACTTTGAGCTCCTTTCTCCAGTCAATATACGCATCTAAAAAGCCGGACGTAGAGTGAAAAAGAGCACTTACCTATCAATAATAACCGGATCGGACGGCGTTTCGTTTCTGTTGCCGCAGCTTTTTTTGTCACAACACCGACTGAAAAAAGAAAGATATTTTGGAGAAACTTCATATTTCTACCGCGTAAATAAAATATTACACAGAATCAAGGTCACATAAAAAGAGGATCATCGACGGTTATTATAGATATAGGACGATACGCAATGATTTGTGGATTGGTTGGTTAAACACTTTAATAATTAATCAGTATTATATCAGTGAAAAAATATTTTAAAAGAGGTAGTCGCTAAAATATTTGGTATGTTTTGCAAAAAAGAATAATATGCGGAGAAATCAACTTAACCCTTAAAGATGTAACCATTCATTTCTTTTTATTTCTTTATGAAAGAAATATATTTGTTGCTAAAACATAAAAAAAACAGTTTTTAGTCATATAAATCTCGCCTTGTTACAAAAATGTATTTAATAAAATTAATCTATAATTAATAGTGTAGGTATATTAAACACAATATTTCTAACAATTCACATCGAATATTATCAAACTTTGCTTCTTTTGAGTATTTTCAGGGTTTATTTTACCAAAATCGTAGTTTGAAAAAAATATTCAGGTTCTGTCATTTTCTATAGATACAACGTTTGAAAAATGAGTATAGCAAGCGTGACTATCGATTTCCTCCATCGCATAGGGGGTATACGTCCAAAAATAACGTACGCATCTTTTAACTGCGCACTCTTTACGACGTCGCCTGCCGCCCCAACGCGGCTCCCTTTTGTCCTTGCATTCGGGCCCCTAGTCATCTTCCCCTTTCGCCTAGTCGCCTCTCTCTCCCCCTTGATGCAACCTGCATGGTTGCGTCCCTCTCGTTCGATTGCATGCCGTGACGCGAAGGGCAAAGACATTGAGTGAATAGCAAAGGACTCAGACTCCCGAGAGACTTAGCTCCACCCCCTTTTTACCCTGAAGGCCTAAGTGTATGTGCGTCCGAGAGGTATGGCTGTGTGATCGTATGCAAGCGCCTGTGCCTGTATGCAAGTGGCATGCGGTGGTTTCGTTTTTATGATTAGGCAGAGGCCGCTTTACAGTAGCTTATATTTTTATTGAAATAGATTATTAGAATTATTATATACACCGAATATAATGACACTATGGGTAACGACACCCCAAAAATGACGACTGTTAACAACTAATAGTAAAATGAGATATGCGTCATATGGAATTTAGAAGAATAAACAGTTCCTAATAAATTAATAAAAATAACCACTTTTTAAAAACTACTATGTGGTGTTAAAGCCGAGTACAAAAAAAGTTGTTAGGTAACTATCACCTCTAGTTACCTTTAGCGAAAACTCATATGTTTATGCAATACAAAAAAAGCATATGTTATTTCCTTATGAAATATAATGACAATTGAAAATACATTAATGTAGATATTTATCATTATGATTAGTGCACTCCTAAAGATATTCCTTGAGGCGACGATGTATGTAAATTTCGACGATTACATTTTTTGGCAATTTTTGAACGGTTGTAGTGAATTAAATTATGATGTTAGCCAACTAAAAAAAATATCATAGCTCACGATACATTTCTTGAGTAAATAGCTATTTCAGATTTTTAAAATGGATTGGAAAAATGAGAACTTATCTGGGAGCTATACAGGAAATTTTAATTTTAGAGTATTTTTTGAACCATCGCTAACACTAAACAGCAAGACCAAGAAACTAAAAAGAAATAGTAAGGCATTTTAATAATAGTTATAAAGTATATGACGACTGCAAAAGTGTAGTTTGTCTTGATATTTTTTTTGTATAATAAGTGCCAGTTTCATCCATATTCCCTATTAAATATTACTTATTACTTCATTTTTTTATTTTGGTATTTTTTACTTAAGCTAGGTACTATACATTAAACTTGCAGTACCATCGATATCTTTTTATCAAATCAAATATTCGTGTAGTTTTAAAAATATATTTTCTTCAGCACGTTTCTATGCGCCGCACCGTCCTTGTTCGGCGCATTTATATATGTTCTTATGACATTCGTATCAGATTGTTTTACATATATCGTCGCCTTAAAGAGTGACTTCAAGGTCCTTGTTGATTCGCACGCTATAATCGATGATGGTAATTTACTGAAGAAGCAACAAAACAATAAGTGTGCCCGTCGCCCACTATACATGTTGCTATAGGTACTTCTGTATGATTGGACTGTTTGTCAACATTTGTGTTTTTGCGTGTGAATGGCTGAAGGATTCCCTGAAGTTATCCCTCTAGAGTAGAGATATCCCGGTATTATCCTATAGATAAACATGTCAAGACTGAGAATGCGTTACAATATTTGAAAACGCCAATTGGGTAATTTTTAAATTGTCTTTAAATGTTATCCTGGATAATTAGTTTCAAAATTCGATGTTGCAGCCCTAAAATTTTATTTAGATTGCTCTTATAGCCCTGCCATAAATTATCAGCCCATAAACTATATTTATATTTATAAGCATCAAACTATGTAAGTATGAAAATATAAAAAGAACGAGAGTGGCGATTCTGTCCTTAATCCTTCCCTAAGCAAAAATTGGAATATTGTTACTTATGCTTGTATTAGTTTATTTCAAATTTATCGTCATTATGTATACTTTTTTTCTTAGTGTATGTTTTAAGGACTGCGATCATTTTTGGTCTATCTTGATCGCCACCTACTATATTTCCGTCATTAGCTTCACGACACTTAAGAGAATTGCAATAAGCTTTTGGCACTGGATTGTTTTCTCATCAGGTTGGAGGTAGTAGTTACCCAGGTGGATGTTTCTTTTACGCATCAATAGACCACATTCGCATACGAGGTGCAGAAGAGTTTCGTCTGCTATTTTGCAGAGGCTGGACACTCTAGTGTCTCGGAGCTTGAGGATAAACAAATGTTTATTAAGGCCGCAGTGTCCTGTGAGTGCTTTCACCGGTATGCATAAGTTCCAGTGGTTAAAAATTGTTCTGTGAGGTTTTTGAGCATTTGGTTTGCCAGGCTTTTTGGTACCCCACAGTATGGTTCAGAACCGTATAGCATTCCCTTTGCTCCCGCCTTTGCAAGTTCGCCGGCTTTTTCGTTTTATTCGATCCCTGCATGACCGGCAATCCATCTTAGAACTACTCTGTTCTTTTCGCCCATTTTAAAATTGCCACGCAGTTTTGCGCCCACTTTGAGCTAAAAGTGTCCGAAGCTAGTGCCAAAAGAGCTGCCTGGTTATCCGAGTGGATATATTATGTGACCTACTGATATATTATGTGATTACGATGATAAAAATTAGGTTATCAAATGGTCGACTGTAATATATTGCTGTAGTGACGAATTCGCCATTTATGCATTTTAAATTGTAAAGCCAATGATATTTTTAATGTAAATTTCTCTTTAGCACGATAAAATCTAGTCTATCCTATTCTAATAATGTTCTATTATATTCTAATATTAAATCGTGCGAATGAATGATTTCTTTATAGATTTTTATTTTGAAAGAATCATCATGTGAAATCATTCTTCGAAACTACAAATAATTCCTGATCTTCCAACGGCCATTGATGATCTAACGAGTCACAGTAATAAGCGCAACATGGGAAGTCTTCCAAAATTTAACCACTAGAGTTTCATATAGAGTTGATTTAAAAATTGTACAGAATAGAACTGAAAAATAATATACACCACTCCCTAAATTAATCATAGCTTTAAGTACGAATTTATTTATGATGGTCCTATATTCCATGGAACATTCAATTTTATGACCGCATATTATGAAAAATTTGAAATATTCATAGCAATGCCACCATGATAGCTGCCAGTCTATAAATTGGAAGAATATGTACCAACCATATGAAGATATTTTCTCCTTATATTCCGTTCTTTATTAGGAACTAACATATACGATATATATCTAAGTCTATCTGTTAATGTATTTTTCATCTTATTCTGTTATTATACTGCAGTAAAACAAAACCATAAAAAACCGTTACATGACTTGCATACATAAAATATATCCGAAAAAAACCACTATTTACATTCCGAAACGAACGTCCAAACAGACAAACACCGATCGATCTTGCTTCATTGTCGCAACAGTAGGCAGGCATTGGAAATTGTTTGTAAAAAAAGTGTACGATTCGGTGATAAACGATATTTCACGCATTTCTGTCAATTTCCCACCTCAGGCCCTTGGAGATTTGAGTTTACATTAAATCTTACGCCGTAAACTTCGTGAATTTGACTCCAAAATATCTATAATATGAAATATTGTACTTGTATTGGGCGATTTTACTTTCAAATGCTACCTACGTAGATACATGGAAAGTTAATGAGATATTGAATTTTTTGTTTTAAAAAATGGCCAAAATTTATGTCATGGGTACTGTATATCTAGTCATATAGGATTATCTTTGAAAATGGTTAAAAACGCCCTGATACGGGTTGTACGATTGCACGACAAATCTTTTAAAGCGGTAAATCTGAAAGAAATTAAAAAAAGACGCATTTTATTTTTTTTCTGGAAACAAATATGTTTAAACCAAAATAAAAGGTATAATTACTAATTATTATGAAAATTTATATTTATAGATGCTATACAGAGTGGTCTATATAGACCCCCAGGGGTAGATTAAGATTTTCAGGGAATCCATGTCAGCACCAAAAAAAATAGTTGTGCACTAGATATAAATAGTGTAGACCATGTGAGCAGACCACATTTAGGGGGTCTAATAGAGTCGTACACCTCGGATCCTAATGGCCAACTCTGTCTATCATTGTCGGCCCGACTCAAGGCTCAGATCCTATCCGGCAGCCTAATCGAAGAGGGACGAAACCGGTAAACACACCTTGCACGGCGGCTAAGCTGGGGGAAGACCTCGGGCGATCCTGGATGTCTGAACTCTGGTCGTCATGCCGGCCTTTGCTAAGCAACCTTCCTTAAGAGAGTCCTCCGTTCTCAGATATATACAATGATCAACTGGTCTGATCCGAGTGTATCCCGGTAATGCGACATAAGCGCTCAGTGAAAACTTCGCATGGATGGTCGTCTGAGGCACTGGCCGGTCTGCCGGCCCTTGCTGAACAACGAATAGCCGGGGAAGTTTGGAAGCGCAATGCAACTTAAGAAAGCGGGGGTAGTTAGATACTTTAAGCTATATATCCTTAGAAACGATACATTGGCCACCCGAGCTCGGGTGGCAAGCCAAGTAAAAGGCGCCTTGGATCTGCGATATATTCCAGTGAAGAATTGCCGTTTACTTAAGGTAGAAGACCGCACAAGTGACTTCGAACCTCTAACCAGAAGGTAGGTCAGAGAAATCTGATCACATCTGGTAGTAAAGGCGCGATGGATGCCCATTGCGCTTGAAAATTCCTAGTATGAGGGCAGTAAGGCGGAGGTTTCTTTCGGGCTGAGGCGGAACTTGGTACGTAAATTGTCTTCGTCCTCAAGTCTATATTTTATCTTGAGTGATATAACGAGAAGATCATTGAAATACTCCGAGATGGCCGGGTTCGACAATCACAATTGGACAAATAGACTATGTGTACAGCATTGTATTTTAAACTTATATAAACGTATATACATCGCAATAAACAAACGCGTGCTTCACAACTGTAGTGGAAAGAAATCAACACTCATCTCAAATTACATCACTAGTTGATTGAGGTGACTACGCAAATGACTAACGAGGGAAGGTGCAGCCGAGATATGTGAATACGAAGCGCCACTTCAACGGGAGTATGTGCAAGCGATTAGGATAGATGGACCACATGAATGAGCAAGCGAGATGGTGCTACTTGTGCAGTTATGTGTGGCTTCCTCAAATGCTCCTTACTTTAAGGTCGTGGTCGCTTAGAAATAAACATGTGCCGTGCAAAATCTAAGTATATTTTAACAAAGATATGAATCGAAATTGTACTTCATCAATTGTACACTGGCAAAGTGAGCCGCACTGTCAGCTGTCAAATATACATTTGAAGCTAACAAGTTTTAAATTTCAATATAAGGCAGGCAGGGGTGATGGAAATTAAAAAATATCGGCAAGCAGTCTACGAGGCAAAAAAGTGTGGGTACCTCTTTGTTATACAAATACAAATCATCTATATCTTATTAGTAAGTAATACGCGAAAAAGTAATAATAAAAAATAGAAAAGATGGCTATATGATTTTAAAAACATGATATTTAAATTATATATCCCAGTGTAAATTTCCTAGTAGGTAATTTGATGACTCCTCTAACAGAATAACATCTTAAAAATATTTTAGATTTCATTAGTTTTTCGGTAAACTCCACCAGAAAGATCTGCAAAAAAATCAATTTCGATAAAAATCTATATAATGAAACTTTCCGATTTTTAAGGATGACTTGTACGCCCTAAAAGGGTTTCAATTGATTTAAAACGTTCCTTGAATTATTATCTTTGGTATGAAATAGGTTACGTTTGTTGGCAATATTTTAAGCGATTGATAATATTATCCCAGCAAAATCATTTTAATGATGTAAATTCGAAATTCGGTAAAAACATCGAAATCGACTAAATGAGCTATCAATTTTAGAATTAGCCTTTCAGAAGTATGTGCTACATCTAAGTATCGTGGTAATGTGTTATGGTACAGCTTCCAACATTTTTTCTGATCTTTCTCTGTTTGCGTTTATGCGGTATAGGTAGCATATGTAAGGCGCGCGTCATTTTTGCGGTTGTTCAAATAAGCGAAGTCACCCTGCGCGCCTTGATTAATGATGTGCCAAAATATTGAACGTCCCACAGATTGACGCTGGGGGCTGTCGAGGCCACAGTCGTGGCTTCTGAGAAAAACAGGAGTGGTATATGTTATTATTACCTGCACATGACTTCGTGGGTGAGGAGTACCCTGCACATCTCCGGATTCTTGTCCTGCCCTTCGTACACTATTGGCTGCAACAAAGAAAGAGGGAGACCGTTAGCAATGGGACAGTATTTCAAACAGGTTACATAAGAATTTGATTCGCGAGCCGAGGGCTCCGTGCCCTATTTTATTTTATTTCAAGTAAACTGCGCTCAATAGTCTATATAATGTTATAATCAAAAGCCCTCTTAAATATAAAATTAAATTTCTATTTATAGAAAATAATTAATTAATAAATAACTTGTTTCTTTTAAAACTAAATAGATTACATCGAATTACGCATATACCGTCCCTTACCATAACATTAGACCCTCTGTACATTTCAGTACAAATTTAAACCTTTCATTATCTTATAACTTTTGAATAGAGCATACTTTCAAGTGTATGTGTTGTTTAATTTAATGAATATGCTGAAAAATTTAATTTCCACTAAATTATCATTCAATATAATTTATCAAATCAGAATGGGTGGCGACAATATCCAAAAAAAGTTGATCCAAAAAAACTATTGATATATTGACCAGCAAACCCGGCAGAAAACTCGTTTATACCGTTTCATTGGATTAACCAGAGGTGATATGTACCTACCTACCTCATTTTACGTGTCTCGTAACGATCGTCAATTTTTTTTGTTATTATCACCGTGTATTCCGTTTTAAAGTCTAAAAACCAAAAATCCGTAGAATTCTTACTTCTCTTCATTTTTGTCTAAACTGATGGATTGACCACAAGTGACCTCATTTTTCGCATCTCATCATATCTAACAACTTTCTTTTTTGCTATTTACACCGCTTTTTTCGTTGTAAGCTCTAAATATGCAAAAAAACTGATTTTATAGGGAAAATTTGTATGACAGGTGCCCCAACCGTGGTCGTACAGACCCCGAAATCAACTGTGCTCTGCACATAGGCCATAACTATCGATAATCATAACAGCGAAATATTTTTTTTCAAATGGACGTAGTCTACTAGAGTTATCGTGCATAGTAACATCCACACAACCAGGCAGATAGTAAAAAAAAAATTATTTGATTTAGATGGATTCTAGGATAATTTTCGATCGTTTTGGATGATTTAATTTCGTTACAGTTTTCGCATGATTTCAAGGCTTCGTCAGTACCTAATGCAATCTTTACGTAGATTCACATAAATATTTTTCGCTATTATTGAATTATATTTTTATGTCTTTGGCCCGTCCACAGTATTATGTAGGATGGACCATAGTTTGATGGCACGCTTTGCGTTTTTTATACGTTTTTTTGTTGGTTTGTTGGTTTGTTTATCCGTATGTCCGAGGACTTCCCGTGGTAAGATCTTAACCAAATGTGGATGCAGCCTCTCTGGGTGGCCTTAAGTACCACCAGGTAACAGCAAATTCGATCAGAGTTCCGCAGGTGCTGCTGGAGGTGCATCCTTTTTTACTGGCCTTGGCTTGGAGGTGGATCTGACCAATAGGTAGGGAAAGTATAGCGAAAATGGGTATTTTTGGAGTCGTGGTGACGAGAGAAACTTATTGGAATAGGTTATAAGCCATTTTGGATAATTCAGGGGTTATAAATCTCGAGACAGGCCAAAGTTGCCGAACTGTATCGCTAGTTATCCTATTTTTTTATGTTAACATAAACTTGAACAAAGGTATCTAAATATAAGATATAATTTTTAAAATCTATTATTTATATGTATATATGAGTCTTTACGTTTTTAATAGAGATTATATTTTGAGGAAGCTGTCAGTAGAATTATGTTTCTTTGCTCGTGATGGATCCTGCATTGATTGAGCGAAACAGACCATTTTTAAGAATCCATGGAGTTTTCCAACATTCGTTCCCCCATTGCTAATGCCAATTGAAGGCGGCCATTATTTATTAGGTTATATATGTAACGGTACTTTAAAAAATAATAATAATCGTTATTGTCGAAAATTAGCGGGTCCGACATCTGACTTATTCGTAGGCCATAGATTTTTTGTAACGGAGCGGCATTAACATAAGCATAGAACAATGATGCCAATTACTCGGACCGAACGGACGGAAGTCTATCGAACTTTCAGAGAGCGTTGGCTTCTTGTTATTGTTAAGAGGCTGACTTTGCGCACTATTTTGAATTTCTCCCATATCTAAATTTTAAAATGTAGCGATGTGTACCATAGTTTCAAAACATGTTTATTATAAAATATCAATGCTAATGGACCTTCAAAACTTCTTTATAGTTTATGTGCAAAAGTCGGTTTATATTTAATTTTGATCGACCTATATAGATTGTTGGTCGACAACCTCCAGGCACTCATGATGATATTATGCAACTCCCGAATATTAGTGGGAAGTCAACAACGAGATGCACCGTCTGTGATAAGATCACTTAAAAACATGTAAAAATATCGTAGAGGCGGATGTACGTATTTGTATCAATATTTGATAACGCCCCGCCTATATTTCTGTCATTGAAATTACGCCCTGACTGGACAAATATGTCGCAGTGGGTGGTCGCTTTAGAGTTTAGACTAAGAGGTGACTGTTGAAAAATTACCTAATGTTATGACCAATATCCATGCCGTGCGGGACTATCCATACGTTTATTTTCGTTACATAGCTGTTTTAACGAAGTGAGACCGTTTGCCTTTCTACCGAGCGCTTGACTGGTATGGCGCGATGGCGCTGTTAATTTCGGGTATGTCGTATGGCGCTTGCGCATCCCCCAATCCGCGGGGTCTCTCTTTTCTGCCCCGCACCGCACTCATTTTCCGCCTAGACCCGTTTGACAAGGTCTCACATTACATTCACGTGCATTAAACAACATATATTTTGGATTTAAGACTATACTCGGGCGAGCCCGCCACCCAGAGGCGTTTCAACGAACTTTATCGCTATATCGCCCCGAGATGAAACTGACAGAATATGGACAATCCTATCCAAAATCCAACTACGCCACTGCCTGTCAGAGTCCAACGCCTTGCGGCGAGGCACTGGGAATTGCCACCCAGCGGGCAGCCTTACCCTCTGACTACCACATTAGATCGGATTACTCCATCCACCCGTCTGGTACCAGGCTCGAAGTCCCTTGCTTAACCTCTAGTCTCTACCTACCGCAATAACGCGGCTTTCCGTGACTCGGAAATATCACGGACCCATGGCGTCCTTTACTTGGAACGCCACTCGGGATTGGGTGGCCATCGTTCTACAGGTATGCGACGGGTCGTTTCTACAGGTATGCGACGATCGGTCGACACCTACCCCCGCGCCTTAAGAAGCATTACGTAACTAGACTCCCCCGACTATTCATCAGTTGAGCAAGGCTGGTAAGCCGAGCAATGCATCAACCGTCCAGGGCCGCCCAAGGTGTTACCCCAGGTCCGGCCACACAGCAGGTTTCACCGGATTAATTCCTCTTCGGGGAGGCTGCTGGATGGGAGCTGAACCGTGAGTTGGGCCGACCCGGTGTAACAAGATGGGCAATATGGCTTGAGCTGCACATGTCCCATTAGGCCACAAATGTTGTGATCCATAATCGAGATAAAAATGTGTAAACCAAAAACGATTTCACTGTTCATCCTCACTTCGATAATCATTCTTGAGGTTCATTAATAGGGACGCATTGCAAATCACACTTATATCTTACCAAAAGTTTATTTATTACAGTCATTATTTTTTCTAATTTTCCCGTTAATTTCGCTTGATTACTTCTGTCAATCTATCATTTTATGTCGGTGGTAAAAGTGGCGCAGTATAATTAACCGAAAGAGGACAATATTTATTTGGAATCGCGTTTGGCCGGCTATTTGTAATGATATTCAAAGACGGTGTAAAAGCGAAAGTGGGCGCGGACCAGTCACTAGCCACTAACTAGCCAGTGTGTTGTGTTCCGTGTCGCGAAAGGCGTATGTCAAGGTGAGCGTTGGCCCCCCCTCTTCCTGGTCCACCGGTCCAACCGAACCAATCCAAACGACATAACTCGTAGCCTTGATTCGAATCGTCTTCTCTCGCATCCATCTTTTTGAAATCTAGCCAAATCACACGCTTATATCTATCTAATAGTTACCTCATCATTTTTGGACTAGTTATTTGAATTAAAATCAAATTTGTTCCATTTTAAAGCTTCCGCAATGTCGAAAAATCCACAACGCAGTGTAAGGTAATGTGTTATTTAATCGGAACTAAAACTAATCAAGCATCACTAAATTAGTCGACAATCGGATTAAAACATTTAAAATACGACCTAGTTTTGACTGACATTTATTTTTAATCACACGGAATAGTGTAAATTTTCCAGAGCGCTGTAGACTATGCCGAGCTCTCAGGGTAATAATTATTTTAATAAATGTGTGTAATGGAATTTATTTGCGAACTCTTATCCTAAAAGGCAGCTCTCAAAACTCTGAACGGCTATGTTTTTGAGTCGACGCTTGTCGAGAAATGTCTAAATATCCTAAATGGCAAAAGATGACAAAGTAAGTCTGGTGCGAGTGCCAGGTCACGAAGGGGCGCAATACAAGGTAACGAAAATGCTGAAAACTTTGCAAAGAAATGAGCCAACATGCTTTTGATAGGACTTGAACCATTCTGTGCTGTGGATAAAAGCCACGAAGCATAATAAATCAGATACTGGGACGGAAGAACGAAATTCAAAATTCTGGGATGAAGTTTCAGAACAAATACAAGCAAAAATATACCTAAAGCTGATTTAAAAAAGACAATGAAGCTAATTTCTCGCAGCAAATGTGAACTAAGAGACTAAGGCTAAGAATCTGTTACCGGTCACTGTGCAGTGAACTATCAGGGCAGGGGAAATGTTGAAGATGAAATGTGTAGATGATGGCAACACAGCCTTTACAACCTTATCATTACTATTAGGTCCTTACTTATAAAATTGCCGTTCTATATCTAAAAAGAAAAACTATAATAAATTTAATCAATCGAAGTATGTACCAATATTATCAATGCACTTCTGCAATTTTATGGGAAGTTCGTTGATTCCTTTACTAAAAAAAATCTGGGAGCAAGAATCAATGAATTCTTTGAAGGCGGTAATGACTGCCTAATAGGATTTTTTTTTTGCCCTAATTCCAAAAATCCTAGAAATCAATTGGATCAAAGTCTAGAGAGTACGGTGGATGACGAAGTGTTTCTAGTCACAGCTCCTTTAATTTGGCGACCTGCTGTTTTGCAGTGTGTGGTCGAGCGTTGTCATAAAGGAACGGTGGGCTAGAGCAGATTCGCTTCGCTGAATTTATGCGGTACCCACTTTTCGAGTTCTTTCACTTTCCCAATTTGACGCGAATGAATTAATATTATTTTGTCACTTACACCGAAAATTTTTGCTAACTTTGACGTGGTTCGTGACGGTTCCGCTTCCACTACTATTTCGAATGCTTAATTATCGATTTGCATTTCCGGTCGTCCTCGGGGGCTCGATCTTTAAATCAAAATTTCTAGAACGGAAACGTTGGAACCAAAATCGCACCCATTAGTGGTGGCTGGCCCGAACACAACATTGATTTTTAGAGCTGTACCTGCAGCCCTGGTGCCACGGCGTAACTCATTCGAAAATAACGCGATATTTTAACTTTTCCATAGTCGTGAACAGAACTATGTCAGGAAAAACTAAAATGACGCAAAAACATATGAATAACTAATTTCGAAACGGAAATTCACTTGCTTTAATTTTAAATGAATTTGAATTTGAAATTATAAAGGTGTTTTTTATAGAACTATAGAACTTTGAAATGGAATAAAACAAAGATCATTTTTTTAAATTGACATGAAATTTACTTAATTCGAAAGATAATCTTCTGGCATTATAATTTAAATATGACTTCTGGCATATGACCGCCACGGCTGGCTCGGACGTA
>JAOPUG010000376.1:25738527-25749915 GCA_027564375.1 Micropterix facetella | reverse complement strand
ATCTTTAAGCCTACCTTAGTACACCTAGTTAGGATGGCTTAGTTATATAAAAATTGTATTTATTGAACATGTAATAAAGAAGTTTGAATTTAATTTGAACCCTGCCAGGTAAGTACATAGATAATTCATTGTCATTGCTGGTATTGTAACTAGCACTATATGTATAATGCATCTTGCACTATATAATGCACTGTATAGGGCCTAATAAGGGTTTATGCGCTGATCAATGCATTGTATAACGCACTATATTTGGGTCTTAGCGGTTCGTACAGTTTGGGCCTGATGGCCGCGTTTGTATTATCTTTGGTCGCCCTAACTCACGATTCAACCCTATCTGGGAGCCTCCTCGGAGAGGGGCTTAACCTGGTGAAGCCGAAATGCTGATCTGGGGGCGGACCGGGACGGTTTATGCGCTGGCCGGCTACCTGGTCATGTTGCTCAATCGGCAAATAACCAGGGGAGTCTGGACACATACGTTTCCTCTGACAGCGGGGGTAGATGTTGACCTGATTCACTTATCCTCAGAAGCGATCCGTTGGTCAACCTATCCCTCGGATCCACGATTAATTCGAGACCATGCAAGCGACCTCGAAACCGTGACCAGACTGGAGGATGGAGAAATCAGTCCAAATCTGGTAGTGAGGGAGTGACAACTGCCCATCGGGTGACTCTTCCGGGTAGCGGGTTCGCCCATTGCATTGCCACTTACCAACTGTACAATATATCGTTAATATTTGTACGATATACTTGTTGTACAACGCCTATATACGGAGTATATTGGAATTTGCTTCGCAAATATGGTAGCTGCAATATACATATATACCGAAAAGATTGGTCTGTATGCAGAAGATATTCGTAAGTTATCTCTATGATCACACATTTGTATGAGGAAAGCCTGAAATATTTCTAACTATAAAGCCTGGCGGTAAGACGGATAGTGTAAAATGTAGCCCTATTGCATGATATCTTGTTTAATAATATCGACATTGTAGAGTGTAAAACCTACGGGCGAATCCGCCAACCCAGGTTGTTTCAACGAACTTTGTCGTTGTATCACCCTGAGATGAACGCAGAGACATTTGGAACGAAGATAATCTACGTAGATTGTCTTCGTCCAAAAGTTCATTTTATTAAGAGGTGTTTTGTTTTATTTTATTCATATCTTCATATTGTTCTGGTTTGACTGTTTTTATAAATATTTTTTTTTCTGATTTGACTTTATTTCTTGACATTTTAATTTTCCGTTCCTACTTTTAAGTATTTAGGTATTTTTAATATATTTTGCATTTTCATTCTTTTGTCCATAAATAATGAACAAAAGAATTTTAATTTTTCAACATAATAGTAAATTCATTGACTAAAGGATATGTGCCATTTCTATATATATAGTATTGAGCAAGAACATACAAAATTAAATGTGTACCTTAGAACAGGCCCCGGTCTAGTTAGGTGACCTTGCTACTGGACTATGTATTAATTTTTTGGTATTGACTCATTGTGTAAAATATTTTTGTTCTTAGTACCTAAGGTCTGAAATTGTATACTCACGTAATTATATTTGCATTACTACCATACATAAAATAAACATCTGCTGCGCTTATGATCCCCCTAGCTACCAGTTCAAAATTTGGCGTAACACACTTGTATATTTACATTACTCAAACCCAATGCACGCCTCTGTTTGTACCTTTGTATTATAGTAGTTCAGCTAACCTGTACCAACTAACCACTACGAAATGAAATAAAATATATTAGAATTCTGTCATGTTTTTGAAAACTGAGCCTTTGGGTTTTTAAAGCAAAATGCAAATTTTGAGTTTACAATTGTACATCATTAACTACACACGAAATAAATTTGAAAATTTAACAACCACCGAGTAAAGAAAGATAAAAGTAGGTAGGTACTATCGAAATTGTAAAATTAAAATCGCAATTTTGAAAAAAATGTTACAACAATATAAAAATAATTTAATTATTTTATTACAATTATTTTTCTCTCATTTTCATTTCATAGTTACAGCAAATTAAGCTGTGATTAAATACGCACAACCCCCCCATGGTATTCACTTAAACATTTGGAAAGACAATGGGAGAAGAAGAAGACAAAAGGGAAGTGAAAGTTTGAAAATCTCCGCCAGACGGAAGCGTAAATACAAACGCAATTTTCCCGCCGGAAATGAGTGAGCGGAGCAGACAGGCATCGCGCGTCCCTCTCCTCCGTTCGCGCGCGCTCAATTGCATGAAAATAAATTTAATTTTTCACTCACTTTATTCCGATCCACTTAACGTGATAATACGTCACAAGCCGTCGACGAATCTGCTTTGTCTCTATGGCGATAGAGGATACCAATTTTATCCCCCCCCCCCCCCTATCTCCCACCAATGTGCTGATCGCTTTTTTATCCACTTACTTATCCAATTGCGATACTTACATTGATTTAATATCGACACGTTTTTATATATAAACATGGGAAAAATATTAGCATTACCATATTAGCATTAATATGATTATTAGTATATTAGCATTTTCATTGTGGCGATATATGCTTTCGTGCCACGAACTATTTAAAAAAATTATAATTCATTAGGAATCATAAAGGTTTTTTGGTAAAATACATTTATTTTTATATTCCCGCTATATACAACTTTCGCTTATAGTACTCTATCTATTTTCTAAGGATAGATAAAATACTATATAATAAACATAAATGAAGGAAATAATAATCGTACAATACTTTCTATTTAGTATTCTGCTTCTACAGTTTTAAGTACTATCGAGTTCTTTAATAAATAATAAATTATCGAACAGCAGAAATCTATGGACAAAGCAACGGACTGTCAATTATATACCATTTCCATAATATAACCTCAAAAAATACGTTGGTTTTCCTTAAACTTGGACTGAGAGAAAATTTTCTTCTCAATGGTGAAACGGAAAATTCCAGACTAATTGTATTACAAACTCAAATCTGTATCCTTCGCCTCGATTTTGTCGTAAAGAAACATATAGTCAGTTTTTCGATTAGTCATAACACAATTCTACGCACTGATATAACAGTCATAACATTGCACTGGATGATGGTAATGGTATCACTGCAATTTGAAATGTATGAGTAGTTTTCTAGTAGCCCAGAAGCAATGGTGTAGTATGCGAAAATTTAATAAAAATGCAACTATTAGGTTCTCGCGCTACGAGGCACAAATAACGACAGGCAGTCTACTTTCTTACAACAACGAAAAGGCTACGACTTATATGTATGAGTTTAGTTTTGTCGCGCATTATTAGATCATTATCGTCGTCTTAAAGTAATTTTATAGTCATTTTATTTTTGCTAGTGAAACTATGCCACGATGGTCATCTTAGTTGGCTGGTTGGTTCAACGAAGGTGAATTATCTTTGAACGACTGGTAATGCAGGGATCATCGCATGGTTTGCATGGTGGCACTGTATTACCATATAAATATAAAAGAAAACCATCTACTCTAGTACGGGCATAATCCTAGTTTTTGTGTTTACCTATTTTGGTACTTTCTCTCAAAATAAATAAATATTATTTATTATCACATTATCATTTCTATGTGCTTGTATTAGGCTGTACGCGTGTAATGTGAGAGTGAATTTAAATTATGATTACTAATTATTGATTCAATTTTATTGGATTTTATGGCATCGCGGACAGTACCTTGCGTAAGGTAGTAAAAAATTCAGATTTTCAAAGGTAGAATATCTCGATATCATCGAATGTGTTAAAAGTACGCGGTAAGTGGACCAACACCGAACTCATCTTATAGAAGTCGTATCGTGGTAAAGGAAACTTCTGGAGCGTCTAGGTATGGGGAGGCGCCATTCTGAGGGCGAATCAGCCTTCCACTGTCGATCAAAAATTCTTTTAAAATTACCATGCCAGCTATATAGTACGGCAGTTAAGAAGGGAGTCCATTTTGTAGAAGGGTGCTCTCTTCTCATACGTGGTGAGACTTATTCGGTCTTAAAAAGCACTTCTGAACACCATTAATCCTTCTAACATAGATATTATAATGCGGTGACCAAATAATGCTGCGAATTCTAACATACTGTGTACAAAAGCGAATTAAACGGGTTTCGTAACATCACAGTTCATCCGTAATATACGTAGAAATCGAGCATTGTGTAGGTTTTTTTTTATTTAAAGAAATGCAGAATATTATAAACTGCAGTATGTTATTACATTACCACTATTAGAAGCTTCATTGTAAACAGTAGCAAAATAGAGAGCACCGCAGCCAAATTATTCGTATTATTCAAATCAACGCCTGCTAACTTGGCCTAGGCCCGTACTAAATAAGCGTACCAATTAAATAATAGCTACATAAGTCAAATTACCCATTTTATAAATAAGTTGGGTATTTAAAAGTAAACGAAAAAGGTTATCAAATACTGGCGACAACAAAATGACCACAAAATTAATGTTCGTTGATGACAATTTACACCATTTTTCTTCAAATCTAATAAAATTAATAATTAACTAATAATAATAAACTAGTAATAGTAACACGTTTTACAGAAATTAGTAAGCATTCGGACTAGCGATTATTAAGTTCCAATCAATACCTCCGACTCTCCGTATAGACAGAGGTTACATAATGTTTCCATGCGCTCTGATTCTCTCGTTATTTAATTGTCGACTTTCGTGGTAACATTGCAGTTGGATTCCACCATTACCATCATCGAATATTCCCCAAGCCATTTTTCAAAATAAACTTCTCGTACTCCGCGCACGCCCCTCAATATTTGCGTTTGTTCTAAAGAGCGACGCTGATCGAAAAATAAATCAGCTTCCGCACAAATCCTATACAAGTTGCGCGATGCCACGTGGCATAGTAACGATGTTTGCTTAATGATGATCAAACAAGATATTTATTGCAAAGCTGTTTACCGGCGACTGGCGATCATCATTGTATTAACTTATCGAGATGTAATAGAACAATGGTTTCTTAAAGATGAATTGGAAGTGTCTATCATCAAATGTACAGAAATAATACAACCATAGTTCTTATTCTCCAGAAAAGAACACTATATAATTTATTTAAAGTGTCACCTAGATCTTCGTCTACATTTTTGATCATCGAATCAGAAATTATAACCATTTACTCATCTTAACCATTATCTGAGGCTGAAAATAACCAGCAGCCGTCTCGGTGAATAGTGATATTCTTAGAGAAGTGCTTTACTCATCAAATTGTCAATTTCTACAATAAAGTTCCTACAAAAAATAATGAATTCAAAGAAGTTATTAGCTATCCGTTAAGATACACCTGTAGCAGCACTCAAATGGATCAAATCCTATTCCAACAAGTTTTTATCGTCACCGCGATTCCAAAAATACCCATATATGCTATGCTTGCTCTACCTATTGGTCAGATCCTTTTTCAAGTAAACCAGGATATACCTGCAGCAGCACCCAAATGGCTTGAAATCTATTCCATCAAGTTCCTCGCGTCTTTACGATTCCAAAAATACGCATATACGCTATACTTGGTCTACCTATTGGTCAGATCCTCATCAAGGCTAGTTGCTGCAGGGGTATCCTGGTTTACTTAAACCAGGATACAACTGCAGCAGCAACCAAATGCCTTCAAATTTAATCCCACAAGTTTCTCACGCCACTACGATTCCAAAAATATCCATATACCATATGCTTGATCTACCTATTATTCTGATCCTCATCCAGGCCAAGTAACCCAGGATACATCTGCAACAGCACCCAAATGGCTTACAACCTATTCCAACATTTTCTCTCTTCAACAGGATTGTTTTTTTTTATATACGTTATGCTGGCTCTACCTATTGATCAGATCCCCATCCAGGCTAAGTAAACTAGGATGTACCTGCAGCAGGACCAGCGGAACTCGGATCGAATTTGATCCACCTGGTTGTGCTTATGGTCACCCAGAGAGGCTGCATATTAAATTTGGTAAAGATTGGTCCACGGGAAGTCTTCGGAAATACGGATAAACAAACGCACAAACGCACAGCATGCGTCAGACTATAGGTATGGCCTGTCCTACGTAATACTACGGACGGGCCAAAATAGTTCAGTGAGACACTGTTCCTGAGACAGATTTAGCGAAAGTTGTTATAATTCATGTAATGGAATATTCTCGCATCGGTTCTATTTTCTCCGTAGACATGTCAATTTCTAGCTGTCATTGTAACCTAACTGTAATATGTTTTTTTTTCTGTAAACGGCGTTAAGTTAATTAAAGACCAGTGTTCACGAAGTAGTATTGTTTGCGGTACTAGTTTATAAAGAAACAGTAGATTCCCGATTATTTACCTGTATTTTAACGTCTGGGTATAGATGAACTACATGCAGGTCTCCCTCAGTCTTCTAAATGTGCAATATAACGACGCTTGCAGGATGCTATTCCGTCTACCTCGATACAGCAGTGCATCTGATATGTTTGCCGCAGCACGTCTTTCTGACTTTATGTCGTTACCTCGACGCCGATCCGGGGGTTACATAAGTCGAAAATAGGCAAACACGACCAACTGACGACAGCAAGGCTCACGTTCTATAGGTCACTTAAATTTGTATACTATCGATGTCATATTATTAGTCAGATTTTTATTTGTGTGTGTACCTTAAAGTATAATGTACCATTTTATTTTTTGTACTTGTAATCCCTCTAATCTATTTTATGTAAAGCGCTAAAATTGCCAAACTCTCCTAGTTCCTTGAAATAAAGACCTTACTATTATTATTTCGGTGAGCCTTTGTATTGAAAACTATCAACTGTGAACTCTACAGTTCCTTGCCATATCATTAGATCTATCGTGCATTTCAGTACTGATTTAGACTTTACAATATCAGTAAACATAAAAATATTTTTTTCTTTTTAGTGTTTATGTTTATTCATTGTATTATATACGTAAATAACGGTAGTAGTATAAAGTAATATACATATCATATATGTAAGTAATTAAAAATATTAAACTAGTATATATATATAAGAAAAGGATCTTCTCGCATGAAGTAACAAAATCCTAAACTTTTCGTCAGAATTACATTTGCCGTTTTCACTGGAGTAGTGGAGGTAAGATCGTTTCTCCTATCTATTATAATATTATACAACGATGAAGGTTATGTGGTTCATATTAATTTTGTATATTTATACACATTTCCGTGTAATGAATTGCTAAACCTGAATGTTGACTTACAGAAATATTTTTCCAAAAATAGCGGAATTTAAAGGTTATACACGAGTTTTCTCCCGAGTTTGGTGGTACCTAAATTGCCAAATTTCCTTTTAAAATAAATAAAAAGTAAAATATTTTTTGGCGTAATTTATTATTTTAATACCGTAGCAACCCACGCCAATACTAGAACTCACATTGAATGGTAAATTTGGGAAAATTAAATTTTTCTGTATATTATTTAAAATAAATAACACAGACACCTGAAAATAAGCAATGTTTAAAATGTAGAAGCTATTGGATGTTTAAATTTGTACTGAAATGTATGGTGGGTTTAATAGTGTAGCAAGAAACGTTAGTATAAATGCTAACCTAGTCGCGCTAATTTATTTATTTATTTATATATATAGTATTACACAAATTAATTAGTATAGTTCCCAATGTCATATTGTATGTATATAAGACGATAGCCAAAAACTGATTCTTGTGGATACACAGTTATGAATGAAAGTCGCGTAACTGGGCCTGAGCCTGTTCTAGGGCAGACTTTATTAATTATATTAGTTACACCTACACTAACGATAAAGAAAAACATAAAATCCAACGCACTCGAAAGTATTCAAAATGTCGAGAGTATTGAAAGACCCGACGAAAGTATTCAAAGACCCGAGTCACTCGACGACCCGACGGACAGGTGCGACCAACGAGCAAGAAATTCGTCTCTAAAGCATCAGAAACAGTAAACGTTTCAACCTTTACCTCTGAATCTGCATAGTATAAAACGCGACCATTACGGCCCCGATGATTCCCACACCAGGACGACTGTCTCCCGGATTTACGCCCAGGAAACATCTATCAACTGAAGATGTGAAGAGGTAAAATCGGAGGATGAGCTGCCAGTTTAACATCCATAGAATCTTATCTATTTCCAGTATTGAGTCGTCCGAAAAGTCGACCGGCTTTACAACCCGATAGACGACTAGGAACTTATAGACATTCGAAATTCACCACATACCATATCCTCATCATTATTAAACTCTCTGGGTGCACCGAACCCCCCTATCGGCGGTCCTTCAAGGGGATCGTTATATTGGTCCTCCTAGACCGGACAAGAATGAGCGAAATTGACCTTTCGAGAGCTAGAGGAAGACTCGTACTTCGTTGGTCCTTCTGAAGCCAGATAAATAGATCTCAGTGAGCAATCCGTCGAGAGCCGAAGAAGAATCGCACAATCTTTTATACTTAGGTACAATATGAACACACTGTACACACCCGCAATAAGCATTAAAGCCCTTCTGTATCTATCTGAAATTCATTCAGACATGACCCAGATGACCATCTCTATTACGTGAAGCTCAAAGACGGCTACCACAGAGATATGTCGACCTGTGCGATAAGTCCCGTTGAATGTCGCTTTATGTTTGTTCTGACGATCAAACATCTGCCCTAATGATGACGCCACTTGCTTTGCAGAGTTTGCTACTGTATGTTTGCGGTCCAGTTGAATAGCGGAAGCTATGACTGATATCAAGGCGCGAGTGTTCGTTCTTTCTCTTCTTAAAGTGCTTGTCTCTTGTCTTAAAAACAAATACCAAGTGTAAAATAATTACCTATGCTGTGTTTCTCGAAATTAATAAGACAAGTGCCAATTCACAGTTTCAAATTCACTAGTAGGTACCTACAGGTTTGTTGAATATTTTTTATACTTATGAACAAAGTAACAATCTAATGTCAAAAAATATTCAAGTGGAAAAAGTATTCATGACGTTTGCAATTTGAAAGTGTTAATGTGAATGTGAAAATGAAAATGCGAAATATTCAAAATTCACTCACCCTCTGAGTCTAAGTGATAACCCTCTGGTTACTGTAGTTTTAAAAAACAGCTGTAACCTAAAAATGTTCACCTTTCGTTTAAAATGAACTGGTTAAAAAAGTTACTTTTAAATTTCGAGAAATGGGGCCCAGCAGTGTTATTCATATTTAGTAGGAAATTAATTGTGGAGTGTTAAAAAAAATATTTTCTTGAATATCACTAAAATTTTGTATAACAATAATAATAATATTTTAATTTATAGACTCGCTGGTCTTTATTAAAATAATGTAGTGTAATAAATTTCCATAAAGTTACTTAATGAAACAAGTTTCTATTTTATTTTCCTCCTGCTAAAAAATATTTTTGTTAACAATCTTATCACCGATTCACTACTAAGATAGTTTTTTTTGTTCTAGTTTGTTAGTAGCTGAGATATAAAATATTTCATGAGCTACGCTTAGGAACGTCACCAGTGTTTTGTGTTGTAGGCATCGGTAGATGAAAAGCCTGTAAGATGTTTGCCTTTAAAAAATAGAAATAAAATTCTTACATAAATTACCTTGTTCATTTGAATATTTTCGCTTGTCGAATATCTTGTCGAAAACATTCCTCAAGTAGTTAGAAGATGACCGTGATTTCCTAAATAAGATTAGTCTGTGACCATGGAGATATTTCTGTGATCAGGTTACTAAACTCCTTCATCATGTCTTTAATCTGAAAGTTTGTTCACGTATCGAATTACCGCAATAGGGTTAAATTCTTGAGGATTCGCGAATGCAGAAATATGCACTTCCCCTCTGTTCTTTATAAGTCCTCAATAATCCCAGCAATTCATTCCTATCTAAAACAAATGTCTTTTTCTTTAAATAGTCATCGTCCCACTCCGGTTATGTCAGGATAATACAATTAATATACCTAGGCGATTTCTTTCATTTTTCAGTCACTCTTTCTTCTTTGGAGACAGCTCTCTTCTATAGTTAGAAATGCAACTTAACTTTCAACTTTTGAAGTCCTTAAAAAACTTTATCTATCTAACAAAAATCCCCACATACCCCTATTCCTATCCCTCTCCTTCTCTAGATATACAGCAATTTTTGTTTTGTTCTTTATACACTTTATTTTTGTGTATAAAGAACAAAACAAAAATTCTCATACACCTTATTACTACTACCACAAATGTAGAGTCAATAAATAAGTCTGCTATCATATTCTTTACATGGATAATAGAGTTGTTTTTATTGTAGTGTATGTACTTGTGCATACATGCGCCGTCCGTAAAGGTATTTCCATGGTTAGGGGTAAATGTTTGATAAGGTCGAAGACATATCTGGCTGGTCGAGGAATAGATGGCTAAATCCATCATTGAATGGACACAAATAAAATCGTCACTTAGATCGGATTGTTTCATCGCCTACGTCTATTGATTGAGTATTACTGAGGAGGACTACTACAAGCTGGAGCCGCCAAGTGTTCAGGATTAGCCGGTGGGACCTATTTGTGTGCGTGTGTGTGTGTGTGTGTTCATGATTGCGTGCATCTGTGCGTGCACGCGCCTGTGTGTGTATGCCTGTAACCACCGTATCTCAGAAACTATATGACTATTTACTACCTAATTAAGTACAAAAATAATTCGTCCTAATGTCGAGATTTGAAAAACTGATGACACTTGTCCGCCATTTGGTTTCAAAATTACGGTTTTTGCTAATATAAAAATCATAAAGCCGTTAATACTGGTTTTAGAAAAATTATGTTATTAATAAGGACGTTACCTACAACTTTTGCTTACGTCACTTCTCGACATATTCAGCGAGTTTTGTATTAAAAATGTTACAAAATTTAATACTTCGTGACTCCGTTACTATTAATGATAGAGTCGTAAACACATATGTCTTAGAATCCTTTAATGCCTCGAACTTAATTACAAATCCTTTCCTAATATTTTTAGTAATTTACACGTTATTAATAAAACAATTAAACGATGAGTAGAAAATGAAAATTTTGGAAACCGAATCTGAAAATCGCTATTATTATCGCCAATATCTAGAACAATGGCGAAATTTAGGAAAGTGTGTAATAGATAACTTGTATCAACAAGACTTTTTATTTTTAAATGGCTTCATTGTTGTGAAAACATTGTCGGCTCGTGGTCATGGGGTAGCATCGCTGGCGTGTGTAGCCACACAGGCACACAGCACACACCGTAAGCCGGCAGCTCTTTCATCTAGATTTATGAAGGTTTTATAAACACTTTGGATCCACGCAATGCGGTCGCCTTGCTTAAATAATAGCGCCCCGTGTATGTGCCCCGTGGCATAAAGTATCGCACTTAATATCGCACTAAATTACCAAGATTTTCCCGCCCGTAAACTTGATCGTCGTTTTAAATATTTAGAAGAAG
>JAOPUG010000376.1:25483571-25499140 GCA_027564375.1 Micropterix facetella | reverse complement strand
CCGAATACAGGACCCCACGGGTCCGCGATATTTCCGAGTTACGGAATGCCGCGTTATCACGATGGGTAAAGGTTGCGAAAACGACTTCGATCCTGGAACCAAACTGGTGGATGGAGACATCCGTCTAAATTTGGTAGTTAGCGAGTGAGGCTGGCTCGCTAGGCAGCTTTGCTGAACGGTGTCTCGCTGTTAAGGTGACGGTCTCTAAGAGCCGTGGCATAGTTGGATACGTGGATTTGTATCTGTCAAATTTCTTTACGCTCATTCCGAGGCGATATAAGATCGTTGAAACGTCTTAGAGTGGCGAGTTTGCTCGTAGTATTGATCTAAAAAATTATACTGGTCATGTGTTCGAGGTCGCTTGCGCAGCCTACACCTGATTTGTGAGATAATTCATAACTCGAATTTATCATGGATCCGAGGCGCCTTTCCCCGTCAGTCAAACTCGGGATCGGGTGGCCAACGGATCGTTTCTAAGGATAGACGACATGGGTTATACCGGCCTAAAAACATACAAAGGGGCCATTAGGCCCCAGCTGCAAGGAACCATATAGATTTAAATTAATAAGACAATTCTAATTAGGACAATCACTTTCAAAACTATAATATTTTTATAGAAATCATGGTTCTTGTTTCTAAATAGGAATAATCAAGCCGCGAAGTCGCAGCAGAACTCTTCAAAAATCAAGAAGAAACAAAATGATGCAAAAGTAGGTACTTGTATTCACTTTGTATTACGATTTAGGATATATAACCTTCATACATAATTCAATGTCTAAAATATGTTGAATTTATGATAAATCTAATTAATTATTAACTAGGCGAATGCTTCTCATAATGTCAACGCCTTTCTAATTTAACTTAATGGATCAGAAGTTTTATTTTACTATACGAATTCTTTCTTATAACCTATTTACACACGTAAAAATAATTTCTTTCTCATTAATCAAAACTTGACAGGTTAAGGTGCTATCTACTACTAATTTACTGACACTCACAGGTGACTGAACACACACATTAAATAATTTAACATTTATTATGAATAGTACTTATCATTGCAAGTTTATTCAATGAGTGCTTTAGATTCGTTTCACATTTGTGCATATTTGATTACTATTTCTTTTCAAAACACTACATTTCACTGGTCTTGATGATATTATTACTTGTACATAAATCATAAATTGTGAAATGGAATAATTTGAATATTATTACTACATGTATTCTATAACCTGAATAATTTAAATCTTGGTGATCTAAGCTAACCTATGAAATAGTATTATTACTTGAATTAAAATATAAATAATCTGACATCGTGTTATTAAACATTCTCTATAATAAGTTTCACTAAAAGGTAAAGATATTTTTATTTAATAAATACTTAATTTCATGCATTTTTTCACTTCACAATTTTCCCATAAATGTGACCTCTATAAGCATTTCAAACAAAGGCAATTTTATAGTACCAACTCTTTTTTATCTCATTGGACTTAAAATTCCTCGCATCCAACCGAGCTAAGGTCTCCCGACATTAGGTTGTGTTTTATCAACTGTAGCGCTTCTCGTATAGATATAAAATGTATGGATTTATCTGATTTATTTGCATTTATATGTATATAATTTATCATTTATACAATAAATCAAGGCTGGAAAAAGGCCTATTCGTTTTAAAGACTTTAAAACGTTGACACCACATTTTTCACTTTGTTACAAATTTTAACAAGTTGCGTAGTATAATTTTTTGGATTATATATTTATCCAATCTTCTAGAATATTGAATGGTATGCCGAATAATAACATATGTGTTTCCAAACACATTTCTAATGCATTAAAAAATTACTGTATATTTTCTGGATTAAAAAGAAAGTTAACAAAAGTAGGAGAATGATATATTTTTATTTCTATAGCAAATAAAAAGCTGTAACCTATGTTTTACGTGGTTACCTGTATCTCCCAAGCAAAATAATTAACTATTGTAGTTACAGCTACACAGTCAAGTTAACTTTGGGAATCATTTGACAAACTTAGATAAAATTATTACTTCCACACCTAAGTATTAAGAGTGCCTATTAGTCAGGTTACAGATGAATAGATACTTTGAATAGATAACCTGACATAAGGTATTAAGGTCTGTTAAAATAATTATACGAAGTAGTTCAGACTTGATATAACTATATGATTTGGCATGTTCTATCCATAACCCGTCTAATTTAATTAATACCAGTCAAACTAGCTAGTGCAAAAATAGTATGGTAAGTGTATATCTCGTCTAGTTTTACTGTATTGCGATTATAAATATAAATTATTATGATACGTCGTATTAAATTTTAACAAAGTCATAAATTATTATAAATGTCGGCTAACTAATGATTTTATTAATTGTCAACAGCGTCATCTTTAGTAATATATATACATTACCTTGGAAACAAACGCTCGAACCATGAGTTGCATTGAAATTACGGCATTGTAACTCGGATAGATGGCGATTATATAAGGTTTTATTTTACTGCCATCTATGAGCAGATAGCTTAACTATATAGAGTTTTTATATCGACCGATAGATGGCAATAAATAAAACTCTATTTGACGAATAACTTTGGTACGTAGAATCTGTGTTATGACTATTATTAATTGGATTTTCAAATTATACACTTTTTTAATTATTACATATGTACATTTTGATTCATTAATTCGATTCATTTGTTATTCACGACCATTTTCATAATCATGAATGTTTGTTTCTATTATGCTAAATTTTTAGGAAATTTGTCTTTTAGCGTTTTTTGCTAAATTCTGTGGCACGTCGATTTATGTAGGTTCTGAAGTTCTTATCGACAGAATGGGATCCATGTCAATAAATGAAAAATAATTGAAGACGCTCATTCAATATTTTATTTAATAAATACAATTCAAAATTTCGAATAAATTAGAAAGAAATAAATTATTAAATTCGATTTCAATTATTATTAAAATTATCTCGAAAATTATTATATAATAAAAGATCACTGGGAATTATAATATTGTGTTAAAAACCAGTCTGTAAACACTATACTTTAAAAGATATTTTACAATACTGAAAACGTAAAGTGTCTGTACAATACATTAAGTCTTAAATATTAAAATAAAAGGAACTTTTCATCGTTTCGTAACGATCTATAAAATAATAATTAAAATAAACACACGATTTTTTAAAAAATTAATGTAAGGGAACCTTACATCCTTTAAGAAATACCGGAATTCAATTGACTTTGGTTTTACAATTTTTTTCTTCGTTTCTTTTTTTTATGAATTCGTTTCATAATATTACCGTATTAGAATATAATGGCATTTTTTAAAAATAAATAATAAATTAATCTAAAAAACCGCTAATCGAGAGAGGATTAAATAATTATCACAGATAATAAGCCTCGCTTACTGGCTCGTGATTTTTTTTTAGTTTAGTTTATGTGTAGTCTTTGAAAGCGCCTCCTGTGTCTCCTGGACTTTTTCCTCTCTGCTCGCCTCTTTTGCTGGGTTTTTATTGTTTTTCCTCCTTTCGCCCGGCCGATGTTGTTGAGGACCCTTTGCCAACCGGCGAGGAAGGACTCATATGCTAGCATGACTCCTCTGTCCTGGACGCACAGTTCGGTGTAGTTGGGCTCGTAGTTCCAGTCGAGGTTCTGGTCGAAGGCCTCCCTGTGCAGCCGCGGCGGTAGAGGAACTTTGGATTCGTTCGAGCTGGTCTCCACCTCGCAGAGGAGCGCTCTCGTCTGCTCCATGATGTCCACGAGGATTTTTTGCCTCTCGTTCACGTCGAAGGCGGCCGTCTCGATGTTGTCGCCGACGGCCAGGTTGAGGTTCTCGAAGGTCAGCGCATAACTCTGTAGACCCTCGTGCAGTCTTGGCAGTAGTTTGGTTAGCTGTGGACAAAGAAAAACACTAAATTAAACACTGCAACATTTTGTGGTAGCCGCTATATTAGATTTAGGATGACGTTACATGGATTATTGTATTCTACTTGTCATACTCTTTCATCTGATTCCCATGTCGAGGGGATTGTAAAGAGAAAGTTAATCCGCCATTTTGTGGTGGCCGCCATATTAGATCTACCGCAATATTGAATATACTATATTGTATTTCATCATGATTGGATATCGGGAAGTTAGTTTAAAATCGATTTCAAAATTTCTACTGAGCAGACAAATAGACAAACAGACAAACAAGAAAGCGAGTTAATAAATAAGTGGTAAAAAGGAAAAAATAGCCAAGGGATCAACCTCAACCTGTGGAATCAATCTCACCCTACTCAACTGTAATAATATACGCTGGCGAATGTGAACAATTTTAGATCGGGATGATCCATACACTAAAGGTTCGTGGAATGTTCTATACTCGGAATATCGAAACGACATACTCAAAATCGAAAACTGTTTTTATTAAGAAGATATTCAACGATTAGTAGTGGTAACTGCAGCGACACAGCTCAGAAAACAAAGCAAGGATCGCCGAATCGGAATCCAATTTATTCCAAAGTAAAGTCCAAAAATAAAACACAAAGGCGGATATAAGTATTCTTAGAAAAATACTAAAGAGCGGCAAACGATTAGAAGTTACACATAATAAATTGTCGTTCACTGAGAAGTCTTCACTTCTGCTAACCTACTTTTAAGATTTTTAAATTTTTATTTGTGATCGTCTTCGAGGTCTCATTTGTGATTCAAACATTTTTAATAAGTACAACTTCCGTATCATTTAATGGTTCTGCAATGCAATTGGCTTCTCCTTTCCGATACCCCTAGGAGATTTTACACAGATAAAAGTCTCTTCATGATTTCGAATGCGTTAAGAAAATATCTAGCCGTTCATTCGCGTGCTCATAGGAAATGTGTTAAGTACGTGCTATGCCGTATGCCGCGTTTTGTATGCTGCGATGATGCCGGTCTGCCGGCATTAGTGCATATTCCTCTCGTAAACGCTTTGTACCCGTAAACCTACGCACAAGTGTATTAAGATTTTATGAGCAATTTCAATAGTACTGTAAAGCTAAGAGGACCTATTCACCAGCCAGACCACAATCATCGCAAAGTCGACGATAAAACCTCGATAGGATTTACTGGAAGATCGTTTTGAAAGATTCATCAGCGCTTGCCCACAGTATCACGCCCCTTATAGGTATAGTGTGCATTCATTCATCTCGTTTGGGTCAAGGGCAGAGTCAGATAATTTGGCAAGCATTCGAATTATTGCACCGGATTCCGTTTTACCTGAACGTCTGTGCCTTCAGGCGAACTAACGAAACCACTTTAGGATTTAACGGCTTGAATTTGATGCGTTATAGCGTTAGAAAAAAAAACACTGAAACCATTTTAAAAAAATGTGTAGATCACTACTTAATTTTAGCTAGAACTAGATTTATAAAGCATTCCATAATATATAATTTGTGATTAATTATGTGATAATTTGTGACACACTTAAACATAAGCCTGTCTGTACTCTAAAAAATGGCTAAAATCAGCCTTCGATTTCAAATGTATTATTTATGATTTAATTACAGAACAACAGATATAATAAATAACCAAAAAAAAAATCATGATATAAAACTGTTTCAAAAAAAGAAAAGACTACACGATGGCAATATACGTCCTGCAATGGAGGATTTTCTCAAACAGCGTTGCTTAATTTACAGAGTATATATACGTTAACAAAATATTGAAAATTAGGTACTACTAACGTACAAAAATAACTGGCCGTCGCGCATAAAGATTTCAAGCGCCCCATAAATAAATGCAAAGAAATTGATTGAAATTTCGCTGCCAACTAATGTCATACAACTGCCGAACAGTAGAAGCTATTATGCCTAAAACTGGTGATCTATAGGGATATGAATGACGACAACGAGACCAGGTCATTAATGACGACAAACAACTATGTGTTGAAAATGTACAATTTTTAGATCTTGGGTAGCTAGAAGAAATTGCCTCCATTGACTCCTATTCAGCTTGGATGCCCTGGGAAAGAAGGACGCGATGACGCGATGGAACGTTATAGCAAAAAACAACACAAGATTTTGCTTACGTTATATCTTCGCACAATTTTCTTATCTACATAAGAATGTAGATGTCTATTGAAGATAGATATGTATCGACTGTGCGCCGAGCTAACACATAGTCGCCATAGTCAAAGATCGATACAATTGAATACAGGAAATAAAATAAGGTATAGGTGCCAATTTTTTTTGCGATAATCAGCTCTATGTGCCAACGCAAATAGCCTAAAACACGATACAAGTGCTTGCTGCGTGTATTTTGCTTCATAGTATGCACATTGGCGCGATGCGTATGTGCCGAGCGCCATCATTTTTAAATAAGGGGCATGTGCCATGCCGCTTTGCTGTAGTTGCTATAGAACTGGCGGAACATACACCCTTTCCCGTGTCGCCCGAGGAGATGAAAAGGTGGAAAAAAGGAGAGAAAAGTGCAAAATAAGTTCGTAAAATTACATATGTCTGATATATTTGTATGTATGGTAGATGATACAATTAATTATAATTTAAAAATGCAATAAATGTATTACCTAACAACTAATGTAGTAACAGAAATTAAAATGTTTACTCTCTATGGAGTCATTACTCTCTATGGAGACATAATAATAATTACAAAGACATTTTGTACATGCACCTTTTCTGCAGAAAGAAGCAAGGCACTTATACCCTTTATAAGATACTAGCCGTAGCATTTAGGATTTTTCTTCAAAATGACTTTTCAAAGTTTAATAGCTAAGGCATTTAATCCTTCTAATCTAGGTGTAAAAAAAAGGGTTTATATTAATAGTCATAAAGTATCACTTTCGAGTTATGGAATATTAGGCTGTTATACTTCAAGTTCAAATAATTTGATTTTTTGGTTTTTGGCACTTGCCCTATTTTATTTTCAGTATTCAAATCAAGGCATTCACTTGAAAATTTCTGACTTTGACGCTGAGATATTCCCTATTCCTAAAGGAAACCTTCAGACGTGCGAAGCCCCATCAAACCTTTTTGAAATAAAACGGTGACCAAGAATTAATTTATTATTATCATGTCTCAAATTTTCTTAAAAACCTGTTATCTAAAATTAATACTAATCATCTGTTTTTATAGCTCATTGATGAAGTCATTGTCTTGCAAATGTAATGACCGAATCGTAAATTATAGTGAAATCTACAGTTAGTATTCTAAAAGCGCATGTGACAAGTCCATTTACGAGTGGAGATGCGCCGACAGGAAGTAATGGGGGGATAAGTCTTCGCCGTCTTTCTCTCTCCATAGTAAATTTCTCACGTGTATATCTGGGCGATTGTTTGACAGAAAGCCCGAAGCGGCTGTGTGCTCAGTTAATAATTACGGGACGGGCAAACATTTAAACGACACTTAAATATTGATAGTTACAAAACGGTGACAAAACGCCCAGCGCGCAAGAGGGCACGTATTGTTTCTGGGCCTGCATCCATACATTACGTATCCGTGGACGAGACGGCTCGATTCGATCGCGACGCGACTCAAATCGACTCGCGTTAGAGTCGACTTATGATAGTCGACTAGTCGCGATGAAAGAAATTTACGAAATCGAGCAAAAGTTCGCTATTAGATTGTTTACCCGGGTAGAAACCATTTGGAAGATTCGACAGGCTTTCGGAGACAATAACATGGATCCCTGAGGATAAAGAAATGCTACAATCCGTTTGTTGCCGCCGATGACATCGAAAAAATAGAAAATCTGAATCTAATACCACACACGTGAATATCTTGTAAATAATTAAATAATTTAAAACATTTTAAACTTTGTGAAAAAGCTTAAGGATTCCTTTGGCTTTCTTTTCTTGCGAGTTAATATAAAACCTAGACCTGTAGGGTAATAAAAATAAAACAAAGGAAAATCTACGCGAGATAAGAGAGTACAAATACGGTGATATAAGAGGGAGGAAAGTTAAGAGGAGAGTGAAAGCTGCTGTGAACGAGAGAGCAAACATTAAATATTAAAAAGTAATGCTATATTTAGCTTCCTTTTCATTTTCTCCGCTCTTTGTTTCGAAATAGTTCCAATGAACTACAGCCGATTGCAAAGTTTTAAAACATTATTTTGTTTATTTATTTTCAATAAAGGGACAACATTAGGTGCATGTTAACGAAAGTTAACTGTGTAATTTAGGCATACATTTTGCAGTCCATCAAATTTGTCCAATACGGTTTTATTTAAATCTAAACAACATATATCCGGATAATAGATGCGTGTTCATATCAATAAAGTTCATGCCAATTTTTTGCCACGTTAGAGTACTCAATGATAATAGTGTTAAATTTAAAATATGACCGGGAAGCACCGTTAACCCGTAACGCCACTAGCCTTCGACCACCAATCACGATCACCTGAAACTTAGTGGGGTTAATAAGGAAGTCGTGAGTTTTTGCCGAAAGAAATACTATATCCAAGTTAGTATTCATCATAGGTCAAACAAATGATGATTATTGCTTATAATCACCAAAGAATCATCACGATAAACAAAATCACAGCAGTGTAATATCGTGACTTGCATGAAAGAAAAATGAAGTAAATCTGATCTCTGGTACCATAGATATTCGAATGATTAACAGAGATGATATATTGGATGGCATATTAAAGTACTCAGCCATTGAGAATCAAGAACACTATACTAAATGATTGTAAAGATATACTGTAAAAAAGGATATATTAAAATAAGCAAATTTTTGTGACATTTTTTTATAAAATAACCCCAAAAGATAATATTGTATGAATCCTCTTTCAAGCATTCTTATACAGGGATCTACCAGTATCTTTTTTAAAAATAAGCGATCTGTAATCGACTAAGTCGAATCGTCCAATACTAATGCAGCCACGAAGCGAGTATCAAGAGCTTATGCAAGGAACAGGCGCGGAACATTTACGACCGAAAAGAGACTTTTCGCCGTTCTGTGCGAACATGCACAGACTATAATTATTTAATGGGTGATAATTGGATATTTCAAGATTTTTTTAAAGAATTCCTCTGTCTGAAATTACAGACTGTGAAAGCTCGAGAAAACAAAGCATTTTAATATCCTTAAATATATAATTTCCAAAAGTGTACGAATTACGGTAGTATAAAAGGCAATTTTAAGCGATTGTATTGATTGTAAAATAAGAAATTGTAAAAAAATACTACCGATAGTGTTAATATTGTATAGCAAAACAAGACCATTTCATTTCATCGTGCTGTTAGCAACCTCGTAATAGTGGACAACCTGAGCTACATAAAATCTATTTCTTATGAGTTGCCAATAACACCTGAACTGGTAATATCTTTTGAACTGGAATACCTTCAAGTTTCTGTTTGGGCCCTCTTTCATATAGGTAAATGGAAATTCTCGCTTGGTTGTTGGACTTAGTAAAACAAGATAAAATGATAAAACAGATACCCTGGCCAGAGCAGAATCTTCGTACTCTTTAGCTACTGAAATCGACCCAGAACTTGATATATTGTGTATAATAGTTATATTGTGTCTCCTGAAACTTCCCTTCAAAAAGTGTCTGGAAAAATAACATTGAATTCATAAAGCTATCCTTCGCAAATATGTTCAAACTAAGAGAATCCGAAATAATAATTGACAAATAGTTCTTCGCAATCATCGAAAAGAAAAATGACCGAACTTTGCTAGTATATCTAAGACTAAACTAATTAAGAGACCATGTCCGAATCATAATGATTGGTTTACAGATTTAAACTAAAAGTAAATGATAGTAAAATATATAAAAGAAGAGAGGACTCTCGAGCATGTATCTGAGACCTAGGATATTGGCGACGGAGAAGCCGCCTTTAGGAGTAGCACATATGTCATCAGTCAAATGCCAGCAGCTCGAGGTGTAGCAGCAGCCGCCGTATTAGACACCGCAAACACTCCAGCGACAGATGAGGCGCTCACAATTATCGCTACCGGTGTAACCAGTTTGTGTCTCAGTGGATCACGGGTGCCGTCATCGACGCGATGGCTTTCTTAGCACATTACGAGAACACAGATCTTTCAACAGAATCGCAATTTGCTGCTTTATGGTCAATAATGTTATGTTCCCTCACGAGCCCGCCGCTAGCCGACTTCTTTTACGACGATTAATTGCTGAATGTTGGCGGATGCTAACGAAGACATTGCCGGAGATGTCTCGCATCGCCGCTGGCTGTAGGTGCGCAAGAAAGAGTGCAGACGGGAGTTGCTCAGGGATACATACTATCTCCGCTAACCTTTTTAACATTTGTTTTATCCGCAATGCATTTTCTAGAAAATTTAAAGTTTTCAAGATTTGGGTCTACCAGAAGGGACTCCGGTATCAGGAATAAACATATATTAAAGGTTTCAGAAAAATACAGAAATATAGGAAAGTAAAAAACAATATAGAAAGATACAACATCTTGCATCTCATTATACTCGTACATCGTATGATATCTGGAGTAAAGGTCCAAAGTGAAGAAGAATATTCTGAATCTAGATATTCGACAATGGTTTCAGAAATCCACCATATTTTACCTAACAAATTGTACTAATCAAAACAACATAAGAAAGCAATTGATTGCACAAAGAAATGTTGTATTTATTTCTTTCGAAAATACAATTATGGATTTAAAAAGGTCAGAAGTCTATATTAGACATTGACTTAGTTACATTGAAAACTTAGCAATTAACTTGGTATAACCTACAATTTTTTTAACAATTTTAATATTGTCCTAAATTTATATTATGTAAACTTAAGTATGTAAACTATATACTCTTTATAGAGATTAAAGTAGATATAAAGAAACTGTGAACTAAATTATAAATCATAAAATTATAGGATAAATAAAACTATTAACTATAGATAAAACCAAATGACGGAAGGGAAAATTAACTATAAACTTATAAGGAACAGCTAGCAGCTCATGTCGTCAGTCTGCAGGAAGTGAGTAGAGCAGGCCTTCTTGAATCCTTCCAGTGACATCGCCTTTTTTATTTCTACTTGAAGGTAATTCTATATTCGGATATCGTGTACCAGAAGAGATTGATTGGTTTGGTGGGAAGTATATCGTGTGTTGTTATTTTGTGATCGTGTATTATATTAATGTGCAGATGATAGGGTATTTAGGGATCTATATAAATAAAATGGGAGGCGAATGAATAGAGCTTTATAGATAAGGGAAGATATATGCAGTTCACCACGAAGCTATTTTAATTGAACAGAATATCGACTAACAACTCTACGCAGCTTCAACATACAAATGTGTCTATTAGTGTCCAGTTTTCGACTCGCATACATATAGACATGTACTATGTAGAATATATTGTAATGAAACAGATTTACAGCTTGAGGCTGATGATTCGTCTGATATTTACTCCAGGTGTAGCTTTTCGGTGCCAATTTTAATACCAGTTGTCATTTAAATTGCAATCGAGGTAAACGATAGGGTGTGTCTTCTTAGGTTTATTTCTATTAGCTCTGATTGATAGTGGTTCACCGGCACTTTATTAACTGGTATATTCTTAGTTTTAGTGTTGTTTCGATTAAACACGTATAAGTCACAGTTCTTCTATACTGCCGGCTATTAGTATCCTTAATATTGAAGTCGAAACTAGCGATCAATCAACCTCACATAATTACTGTCATCAATAATTTTGCCGACCTTTATTACTTTATAACTTCAATATTCTCTCGACGCCAAATGCCCGAACATGCGTTTAGCAGACCCAAAACGGGTTTATTGGAAGGACGTAACCCAATAGGTTGGTAGGATTGCAGACGAGATGCCGAGAGATTATCTAGCGGTGAGGACCCACCGCCTATATTTGCATACTTTGGACGTTGCCTCTTTCTTTTTCTTTTTTAGGATCTTTTTCGAGATGCAAACGATCTCAGCCGCGGCGGCCAAACATCGGATACCGTGCTCGCGTGTTGTAACCCATCCGTGCGAAATTCGGATGTAGTCCGGTCGCATCGCTGTCAGATGCAGAATTCCGAAACTTAGTCACGTGAAAAAAACAAAACACATAATGCCGATGTCGATATTTAATAATACAATAGAAACACGAAGAGAACTATCGAAGCTCAGTTGATGACGTCATCGAAGAAAATATAAGGAAAGAATAAATACATCATGAGAATGGTCCAAGAAACTACTTCATATAGCTGCTCATTAGAGTTGTAAGGCGTAATACGAAAGTCAACGTTTAACAGAAGAAGAAGTAGAAGGAATAAATTTGAAGCTTATTGTTGATGGAGAACTCAAAGATTGTGAATTTTGTTAGCATACTAGCATACGTTCCGGCTTATCTAGAAATATCGAAGACAATAAAGATCTTCAAGCTCGAATATTTAGCTCATATCGTGCGTCATCCCGAAATATACAACATAATGCATGTAATAATTCAAGGTAAAATGCCGGTAGAAGACGTCCGGGATGAAGAAGAACATTGGCTCCGTAATCGACGGGAATAGTTTCAGAAATCTACCACATGTTTGTTTCGGCCAATACAGTTGCAATAGCCAATATGATAGGCAATATTCGGTAGCGAACATGGCATCAGGAGAAGAAGACTGGCATAATGGTTGTAGCAACGATAGATGGGAAAATCTACAATCAAAATATATGCAGGAAGAAAAGTTCTAACAACTTAATGAGTAGCAGGTCTTTTGTTCCCGAAATGGGAGAAGAAATTGGACTGCTAGCGGTCCCGTTATTCAATGCTTTAACCGAAAGAATAGAGAGAGAGGAAAAATATCCGTTCACTCTCTTGGGAAAAAACGGATTTGGTCGTCAGGTCGAAATACCTACAACTATATTACTGTGAACAACTAAACCAAGCCTAAAAGACTTTCACTAGGTACTGCGAGAAAGGAAGCAAAGTCCTCTTGAACAATTATTATGAGCTAGACGTAACTGCAGACCTAAGCGAGAGGAAGACGGCATAGACTAGCTCAGTTGGTGAAACAGGTTATGAGCGATACCTCTGCCAAAAAACGGCACATTGTTCTAGCTATGTTGGAAGGAGTATTGACAGAAAGATTGTAATTTGCTCGTGTGCCGGCTGAATCTCTCAGAACTTTTTCGGCAATACTTGTTTAAGAAAGTGTCATAGAAAGCTATGGAATGCATCATGAACCGTTCATGTTCCACGATCGAAACCGAAATATGTACCTACTTAAATCATAGGGAAGACAAAATCAGGTGATATAGCTGGAACGGTTAGATTCCAAAAATTTAAATATTATGGTCACTTTGCCAGAATGCCGAATGCATGATAGGTCAGCGAAAATGTTTCTAGAGTCTGTCTAGAACAAAAAAAAGTCTTCCAAGTGGTCAGCCAATGAAGAACGGAAACATAAATTCAGAAACATAAACTAAAGAGTAGTGGACAGCTTGAGGGAGGTCATTTTGAGAATAGGATGTAAAATAATTCTCAGCTTACCTTTTCGTGTCTAGCCTTCCCAGCGAGCTCTCGGTAGTACTTCTCGAAGGGGTTCACCGGGAGCCAGCTCTGCGTGAACTGCCTCTCGCTGACCGGGTCAGTGTTGCAGTACTTGCTCGTGGTCTTCACGGTCCTGAAGTGGGTCATCATGGTTTTCATCTGGGTTTTGAGTGGTCCGATGCTGCGGAACAGGCTGTGGCGGCGGTCGTGCTGCGGCACCGCCGGGTACTTGACGCTGCAAGGGTTCCACCAGAATGGGTCTGTGGCGTTCTGGTGCTCCGGCACGCGGAGCGGTACAGCTTCAGCCGGCGAGGTCATGGCTGAGGTTATCGATATAATGACTAGAAAGCACAGGACCTTCCGGATGTGCGACAAGGTTTTCAGGCCTGTGGACAAAAGAAAAACCGTTCATTATTATAAATAGCTGTTACTGGTCTGGCCAGGTTATCCTACTACTTGTAAGTACTCTTTCCATCTTCAATTATTCTTCCATCGTCTCACTTCTTAAGGTTATACTAGCCAGTATGGTATCTTACTCGGAAAGTAATTTACTTAGTCTTGCAGTTTATTGTATAGCTTCTGATTAATTGCAAAATTTCTTCCATAATTCTCTTTGCTCTGGCCTATCATGAGTTTTGAAATTTTCAAAGTTCCTTTGTATATTTCCCAGTTTAATTCTAATTTGTTTCTATTAATTAAACTTTCTCCTAAATTGAGCGATCCTTTGGTAGATTGAATCCCGCTAAAAACCCTTCTTGAGAAGTGACAAGACTTGTGTTTTTATCCTGCCCGAGATTTGTGTACTAGGTTGCACAACAGACTCTATCCCCAACGAAATCTTGAGAACTGTCAGAGGGCTTCTCAATACCGTAAAGCGGCGTTTTAGGATAGAGCAGCATCTAGTTTCACAACACTTAAGGTTTGTGTTGGAGCATCAAAATTTTGATTAGTAAAATGCTGTATTTCTAATTTTACCGCAGCTATTTCCAGCTTGTGTTTAACTTTGGATTTCGTACACCACTACTTAATTTAATTTACCAACCACGCCGATCGTTGAAACTTCTTGAAAGAGTAGTTTATATATTTTTTTGCCAATTTTCGCGAAACGCACTAAATATGTTTTGTCCGCTTAATTGATGTTAAGTACATCTTGATGCTGCATACCTAGAAGGTTGAGTGACGCAAGACTGATAGCTAAATCTAGAAGTTGCGAAACTAGGTGAACCCTATCTATAGGATGTAATTATAAATAGTAGTATCCTTACAGGTGGTGAATGTTTACATTAAAAATACGCGTAATTTCCAAAATCTTGTTTTTCAGGACAAAAAAAACTATTTTCTTGTTCAGTATCATGTACAGATTCATACTCTGCAAGTATGCGCCATTTTACAATTACACCTTCTATAATTAAAATGGCGGCATTTACAATGCGGTTGTAAAGAGTATCATTCAGAATTTTCATGACAAAAAATCCTGGGGTTACTTATAATAGTTCCTAAATACCTTTCCCTAAACTCAACAATATACTTTACCCTAAAGTCAAGATCCTAGTCTACGGATATATAAGATGTATTTAAAACAGCAATGGGATTACTGACTTTTTATGGATGTATACTCTACCTAATTCATTTCGACTCAGAATCCGTTATAAGAAAAGCCAAGAGATAAGAAGATTAAGACAGCTAACTCGTGTGAGCACAGCTCCTTCCAGGAAAGATATAGGCATTAGGTAGTCGTAACTTGTTACGCGAGGTATCTTGTTTGTACAATGCCGACAATTGGTTGGCTGGAAAAGATTGCATTAGTATGATAATCCAGCCAATGTACAAGATAGGTACATAATTATTATTCAATAAAGCATTTTGATTACATATTACATTGTGTTACTGTAGCAAGATATTTGTACATGACAATAAAGCTTCAATTCTGAACTTTTAACAACCATCGTAATATATGTATTAATAAGCTGCCAGCTTCTTTTGTGTCGTCACATATTATTATTTCATCGGAGTGCATTTCTTATATTTGTACTCTTATAATCGAGTGTGAAAAAAGGTATAAAAATGAAAACGCCAGCGAATATTCTGAAATTTAAAAATCGCTCAAATTAATCGAATTAATAATAGTAAC
>JAOPUG010000376.1:25342296-25353527 GCA_027564375.1 Micropterix facetella | reverse complement strand
TATATATACATGTTTATCACTTAATTTTAATATTTAACAAAGTGCCTTCTCTTTTCGTTTATAATTAATTGAACCATCAATATAGCACTTTCATTTCATATTATTCATTAATTTTCCTTGCTATTTTATTTTTCGCACGCTTCACCTCGTCAATTTTTACCTTATATGTTATTATTGGCACTTCATTAAATACGATAATCGCCGAAAATAGCATAGTTGTTTGGATACTAATTTAGTGAAATGGTCGAACTGTACATTTTATTGGTAAGACTACCGCGACGCTTCCCACGCCACTATAAAAATATCATTTAGCTATATATCGACAATAAAATTTGCTAATTCCTAATAAAATCCGACAATACTAATGTTTTATTAACTTCACTATGCTGTTATTCTATATTCGTGTCGCCTCCGCTTTGGAAGAATGCAATAGCATCAAATCGAATTTTATAGCTTCAAGTGATTTGGTTTATTACAATTTTGTTCTGCTTCTAGTCTTTGTTTGATATCACTCTATCATAATAACGTAAAATTGAGGTTAAATTGTCGATATAAAGGCAAAGAAAATGGCTAGTCGCAAGGATCAGTACAACCCTCGCTATACACTAGTATGACAAATGACAATAGAACGCCGTTTAAGACGACGCCGGGGGTTTTATTTCTCCAGAGGAAAATTTTATCCAATAAAAGGAACGAGACATCAAAATTGAAACTTAATTTTCTTTAATATGTCTGCCTAATATTGTCATTTACGATCATTTAAATGTAATCACATCACTGTCGAATCCTCAAAAACTCTTTGTTACATATAAATTCTGTAAAATTTCTATAGAATTACATATTTTAAGACTTTAAATTACGGTTTTATTTCTGTGAAAGTTAGGTTACTGTCTTTTCTTTTATGAAGTCAACATAAAACTACTATATAAAAATAATTGTGCACAGCCATTTACTGATATTCCAATGTATGTTCTAAATGCAGACCATATACGTAACTAAGTATTCCGCGAATGCTCTTATATTATCGATCGAAACCCTCGTCGACCGCGTGTCTTTTCGTAAAAGGAATTACTTGCAGAAAAGTGGACTTTCTTCTGGTGAATGTTAATTGTTTTAAATGCCTGAGATTTCGCCGCGGAGGAAATACCTCGACGGACCGCTCCGATGAAGCAAATTAACATAGCTATGGAATTTAGTTTGGTCTTGCGCTGGTTTGCACTCGGATAAATCGCCTTCCTATTTGCCGATTGCGTAACCACAAGCCGGGTAACACAGGTAACACAAGCCCGGTAATGCTATAAATGGATAACAAATTCAATAAATCTAATATAATATAGGATGGGCATTAAGTCCCTGATATGAATCTGCCTTAAGATTGTATATACGAAACATGCTGAAATTTGTCCTTTGTAAAAAATCGTTTTTGTCTCACTGCGCCTGTATACATTGCTTATAGGAGCGTATTGCGACTTTTTTACAAAAACTTCGTTTTTCTAGTTATTATTGTCCTGGGTTGACAGTGGCTGGCTGCTGATATTTTTATCCCCTCACCTACGGGTGGCTCATATATAAGCAGCATAGGGGAATTTTCTAATTGAGCCACAGTCGGTCGGTTAAAGGTTATTAGGGTTGAAAAAAACAAGATTTCTAAATAAGTATTACCTTTTATTTTCCAAATAAGTCCTACAATTTTCTAGAGATTTTTTAGCGAGTGATAGGACGAAATCGATCCAAAAAAGAAAAAAATAGAGCCATATTGTCTGGAGTTTTTTATAAATTCAAACAATTATGCATCGCAGCCTAAGCTTTTGCGGAAAGTTCTCCGGGTACTATATATGTAGACCTTATATTGGCCTCCGCTTAAATTGCATTTCTTTTACAAATAATTTATGATGTTATCAGCCGTACTCACCTGTATATGAATATGTTAATTTATTTTTACTTCAACTATCATCGAGAGCTATTTTGTTCGTCTCTTGCGGTTGTGGCGATTTTGGATTAAAATTGGAAGGCGCTTGCTGGATCTTCAAAAGATCTTCATATGTTTCACAACTATCGATGTTTTCTTTGTCGTAGATAACCGACTTTTCGCGAGGTATGACGAATCGTTTTCCCTGTTTAGCCAATTCATACCCTGAGGAAGCTAGTAACATTTTAAAATTAAAATTGTAACAATTAATTGTCTGTTACTCGTTTTCCAAGAAAACGAGTGATACTCAAAATCGGAGTTGTAGTTTCTTTTAGTGTTACTTAAATTTAGCTATTTTCAAAATGTTATTTAAAATCTTATATAAAAGGAATTAAAGTTATAATCTTTTCGGAAAACCAATGATAATAAATTTGGTACCGAGGCGAAGTTTCATATTGAAATCACACGAACAATATTTAGATGTTTCATATTTTTTTTCCAAGCAATATAATCTTTAACAGACCCTGATCCCTAAAAATTGCATAAAATCATAAAATTTAGGATAAAATATCAAAACAATCACTGAATGTTTCGAGAAAGATCTAACAATAAATTTAAGCTAGCTAAGTCTTATTAAATTCACAGGGGCTATAATTTTCATTAACCTTCTCATTTAGCTGTATAAAATATTAAAGAAAATATACAATTTGACCCATTTTCCCTTGTCGTATAACCGTAAGTTTATGACTGAATTTCAATACAACTACTGAATGTTTTACGATTTAAAAAACAAATGGCGTTAGCTAATTGAGGCGTATTCATTTTAGGGGATCTACGAGGGGCGTTCAATAAGTTATCGGTATAGGTATGAAAACAAAAATACGCAGATGTATTTTTTTATTATTTTTCGATATAGTTCCAATATAGTCTCTTATCTCAATGCATTTATTAGATCTGTCAATTAATTTTATTAAGCCCGTATCAAAGTAGTTTTAATTTTGGTTGGCAAAATGTTCGGTTACAGCCGCCTTCAGTACTTCATCGTCAGTATATCGATTCCCTCGGAGATCTTTTTTCAGGTTCGGGAATAAAAAGCAGTCATTGGGAGCCAGGTCTCTACTGTACGGTGGATGGTCCATGGTTTTTGAACCCTCAGTCGCGCGCGGTAGTCTTTGCAATATGAGTGGTGTGAACTGAAGCATTATCATGCAGAAGCATGATTATATATCCTTCCATTTTTCTTTAATGGTTGCCATAGAATATTGGCACAGTATGCTGCCCTAATATTGACACTTTTATCGTTTTTCTACCGGTACCAAATACAACATCATTCATGGCCAACTTCATATGTCTAAAGTGACCGCGAGATATATGCCGCGAATGTTGACGCCGCATCAGAAACAAGCGCGCGTGGAATGCTGTTCGCTGTTTTTGAAGATATGGAAACAATCCATATGCAGTCATCAAAAAAATTGTCACTTGAGATGAATCGTGGGCTTATAATTATGACCCTGAGAGCAGACAAAAGTCGATGCAGTGGAGGATCAGCTCATCCCAATAAATTCAGGTCGTTCCTTCAGCTAGGAAGGTCAAGGTCACCATCTTTTGGGATTATTAGGGGATATTGCTGATATACCATAAGGATAAAAGTGTCAATATTAGGGCAGCATACTGTGCCAATATTCTATGGCAGCCATTAAAGAAAAAAGAAAGGATATATATATCATGCTTCTGCATGATAATACTTCAGTTCACACCACTCAGATTGCAAAAGCTACCGCGCGCGACTGTGGGTTCAAAAACCATGGACCACTCACTGTACAGTACAGATCTGGCCCCCAGTGACTGCTTTTTATTCCCGAACCTGAAAAAAGATATCCGAGGGAATCGATATGCTGACGATGAATTACTAAAGGCGGGTTTTCCGTTTCCATGGGGATAACAATCTGAATTTTTAGAAAGCTGCGCCCTGGCCTGCTAAAGAACGATTAATATCGTCTTTTATAAACCTTTTCTTTCAGATACAGTGTTTTAAAAGCGACACTACATAGATGGGGTATATTAATCGATATTCTTGTTTGTTGCAGATTGATGTTTTATTGGAGAACAGGCAGGGTTTCTGGACAAGTGACCATTCTGCGCAGCATAAAAAGACGTCTTTAAACATGGTTGGCAGCCCAAAATCCAGGGATCCTCCTTTTTTCCTACATTTCTATAATCCTAGCAGTATCTGGTGAATCGGATGAAGTGCCTATATACAACCAAATGTCGCTCAATGGTACGTTGTGTTTACAGAGACAAATATCTAAATTATACTATAAGCAACAATGCCATTTATAATTTTCCACCCTTCCACTATAAGTAAAAAAAAAGTTTTTAGGGATGGGATGGGTGGAAGGAGAGGGAGATGATATAAATGCGTTGTATATACACTAAAGGTACTCATGTAAATATAAATATAAAATAGTGATATAATTTAGGTGCAGTTATTGTAAATCCTACATGTTGTATTTTAAATATTTAAAATATTATTTACTCTCCCCGCTACAATAGTATATTGCCTTTCAGAATGCACGGAATAAGAGTTTTTAATGCACTCACAGAAGTCAAAATCCATTAGTGTCGTATTGCATATATGAGATACTCGATTAATATAGCTGTTTTGGGCGTAGTTTGTGCTTAATTGAGGTAGGTGGCGCGATTTGGCGCGAAGACCGCGAGGGCACACGAAAATTTTTGAGCTGAAGCAGTTCAGAACAGTCGATAGAATCAATTAAAAAAAAATGATATCAAAACAAACTCTTCTAATTTCTAATGATATGTATAAGCCCGTGGTAGTCCGCAGCTTCGTTATAATCGGAGATAGTTACATATGATCGATAGTTTAAATTTCTCAAAAACATGTTTTGAATGCGTTCGATTCTATTGATATTGACATTATAATCCGAAGACCAAATTTGCAAGGCGTATTCAAGGTGGCTGCGGATATAAGCATGGTGTAGAATTATAAGGAATCTATTAGGTATAGTTAAACTATTTGGACAGTCTGAGAATGAAACGCAGCATACTATATGCTTTGGCAGTGATAGTGTCGATGTGTGGAATAAAATTTAGTTTACTATCAAAAGTAACACCCAAGTCCTTAATAACTGATGTCCTTGGGTTGGGAAATCCATTTAATTTATAACCAAAATTGAGGGACCTAGTACTCCTTGTAAAACTGATGACTGCACACTTGGAAGCATTGATGTGCCGTCGGTTTGTAGAGCAGTATAGGGACTCTCTAGATAATTTTGAAGTGATATATAATCATCTAATGTTCTTACCGGTGCATACACCTTCATATCATCGGCAAAAAGGAGAATTATACAAAAAATGAAGCATTGGTTGATAACTTTCAAATATATGGTAAACAAAAGTGGTCCTAGTAGACTGCCTTGTGGGACTATAGATGACATTCTTATCGAGTCCGAATTAAATCCACCCAATACTACATTTTCTGAGCGAGTTTCTATATAGGAGGAAAACCGCCTCAGGAGATAACCATATATACCAACCAGTTGCAACTTCTTAATAAGGATTATATGGTCAACTTGGTCAAAAGCTTTACTGAAGTCGGTATATACGACGTCAACCTGGGTATTTAGACATTTGAGCGCATGGGAAATCAGTGAAAACCAAAATATTGGATACAGTCGATCTTCGCAAACAAAAGCGTTGTTGTTGTAGTGGCAAAAATTGAAGTCTTGTTGCAGCATAGAGCTGATCATAAACAATTTTCTCGAACAATTTGCTAAGGATAGATAACTTGGAAATCGGCCTATAATTTGAGACGTTAGCCCTAGACCCCGATTTATAGATTGATGAAACAAATGCCAGTTCCCACTGATTTGGAAAGACGCCTTCAGATAAATATTTTTGACATAGTAATGTTAACCAAATAGCTAGTGCATTACAACAACGCACCAGAAGCACTAAAGGAATACCGTCTGGTCGAGAAATTTTATTTATGTTAGCACTTTTATTTAGGTCACATTTATATTAATACACGAGATATTGACGCTCTACATTAGTCTCAATGGAATTAGAGTTAGAATGATCGCTGGGTTTTGGTTCAAATACAGAGCTAAAGTAGCTGGAGAATAAATTACATGTATCCTGGCCAGAATCTGAACTACAGCCTATATATGTTACACGTTTCTTGATAGAATCAGTTTTACGGAGCGCCTTAACATAAGACAAGAAGCGTTTCGGATCGCGAGAAATGTTCACTTCGACTGATTTGATATAATTGTCATAATTGTCAACATTCAAATTCAAACAGCCCTGCCTTTCTAGGGCCAGGTAGCTAAGAATTACGGTCACTGTCGACTACAGAAAAAGAAAATATATTCCTATGACTCGTTATTCTCAATCTTCAAATATACTGGAATGCCGATCTAGACCAGGAATCTGAAGAAGCTTCCTAGGTGTCTCATTGACAACGCCAACACCAGTGTCAATGAGACACCTGTGAACGAGCCAATCCTCAGTAGGATCTAAATGCGTTCAGGAAACGATGATGTGACAGGGCGCACCTTTAAAAAAAAGTCGTCAACCACCGCACCGCGGGCGATATAAGTAGTCCAAGAGCTTGCTGCAGGAATTCACGTTATTTTGTCTGCTAGGCGGATGATATTACAATCGCCCGATGTAAAATATATCAGGTTAACTTGAAGCACGACAATGCCATTGGCTATAGTGCCAAAGTTTTGAGGACTAATAAGTTCCAAAATAGTTGTGACCACCTAGGTCTTAAGTTTTTCAATATGTTACCGTAGAGTTGAAAAATATAGAATATAAAGTTAAAACAGAGCTAACAACACTATTAATAAAATAATGGTTACAGTAAGTATGACGAGATTTAAATATTGTGAGGGGACTACTGTAAGTAGTTAAATAACGAAAGCGCAGAATAATATCCAGATAAGGTGTTTCGGAAAATAATTGGCGCAGCAGCTATTTCTGCTATAGTTTAATGACTGTCAACGTCCAACAACCACTTAAGTGAACATAAGGAGTTCGAGTCCGGAGTCCCCCAGGGCTCGATGAAAGGACGATGTTTCATAGGCGTCCATATTTGACTAATGATAATATTACAGCAGATTCCCACTGGTTGTGAAGGATATCGTACAGTAACGTTGGCTACTGTCGGCGGTCTTCAATAGTATTTAATTTTTTAAATAATTTGTAATAAACATCGCATATACGAAATTTTATTGATATCGAATTTAATTGATTTCTTGTAAAATGCAATTAATCAAAATTATGAATTCAGACATTAAAAATGATCGTGGCGTGGATGCAAAAATAAATATAGGAGTAATGTGAACGACGTCTTTGAATTATGTCCAGTACAAACGGCTTTCCAAAGATTTAAGTATGATGTTCTTGCTGAATCATTTAGTGACGAGATTAAGAAGGGGTTCACATATTTTTTACAAGGCAAAACAAGGTGGAAATTTTGTGACACCTAAATTTAAAAATATTCATGGAGAGAGACATCTGAGATTTGTAGTTCTGACACTATTTAATAGTGTACCCGGGATATAAGAAAATTTGACAAAATAGAGGTTTCCAAGAAATTGGAAAGGATATTTTTTTATAGCTATTGTACAACTTTGTATGAATTTAATTATTTATAATATAGTATGTATGTCATTGCTCGATAATTAGCCATATGCACTCTGAGTATCTTGTAGTCGAGTGATTTTCTTTGCCAGAAGATTTAAAAAGACATAACTTTATATTATTAGCAATAAACGTCGCGTATGCGGCTTTCAAATTAAGTTTTAGAAATGTCTTCTATATATACATTCTAATTTTTTAAGTGTACCTAGTTAGAGTAACTAGAGTATGATATTTAAAAAGAACTGCTTGGTTTTGGAACTGTACTACAACTGTGAACTGAAACTTAAAGAACTGCTACAAAAATATGAATGTCCTTATCGTCAAAGTGAGTAAGAAGTATAAGATTTAACAAAAGTGAAGCCTACTGTGTAATATTGTTTTAATACTCGTTTTATTTTATTTATTTGTATTTTTTTTTCCTGTGTGTATTACTTTTTAGTAACCCCGGTATACTATACTATGCTATGTAAAATTAGAACGCATTTTTAACATAAATTAGCATGTATTTTTCTTTTTTATTGAATTGTATTTTGATGTTTTTTTTTATTTTAGCATAACTTTGTTACGTTGAACATACCATATAAAATACATTTTTTACAAAAAAAAACAACAAGAAAATCCTATACATTTTTTAAGTTTTTCGTCATTTGCCAATCATGTACCTATTTACATTTAAAAAAACATAAATGGCAATATATGAATATAAGACATATTTGCTAGATATAACGAAAATAGAATTTAAATTGTGGTATCTCGTTCCTTCTTTTTGACTAAAATTGTTCTCCAAAAAAAAAAAAACCTTCAGCATCGTCTTGAAATCTGAACCTTGGTACTAAGATACAGTGAGCTCTCGTACTATACGGCAATATCGTTCTGTGACAAAAGAAAAAGGTGGGTTAAAAAAGTGTAGAGAAGAGTGATGTCGGCGCGCGAGTGGGCGACCGCGGCGGCGAAAAAACTCCAGCTACCAGTGTTCTGTTCTGGCGTGTCACTTTCAAATTCAAAACCGCCACCTTAATTTATGCGCGCGCTTAGATTGTTGCGGACGATGTTCAAAATATGTCATTTTGAGGTGAAAGCTAATGATTCAAATAACCGGTCTTTATAAAACCGGTTTTGGAAGCAAGAAAAATTAAGAATAATTAACGGGTGCTATATTGCGGGTTTGACATTTCAGCCGAATATCTACCAATCATAGACAATTACGTTTAGACGTTTAATAAAGGTCCTCTTTGGTTTTATTTTTACTATTGTTACAATATTATTATTCATTATTTCTTTTTGGATCAATATAATATATGACCATATTATGGAACACAGAAGGAGACTTACTGGCTGATGACTCGAGAAAGGAGATATACAAAAGTCCTCTGTTTGCTCTACAGAACTTGAAAGAGGCCGCTCCGACCTATCTCATAAGCAGGTTCAGTGCTCTTTCAGCTCATGGGCGCCTATTGCTCTCGATCCCTGATCACATTAGTGATTTGTTAGTTAGACAACAAAGTAACTAGATAGAGATTAAAAAATGTTGCATATGAAATGTCTAACATAAAAAAATGTCATTTGGTATTTTAAATACCTAATGAAAACATTAAAATAATAATTATTATAAAAAGAAAAGAGATTAAGTAAGTGCGAAATATCGTGATATGCTAAATACTTAGTTCATTTATATTTTAAAATAATCAAATTAGATTTAAACATCACGACAGACGTCGAAAATAGTAAAAAAAAACAATTAAACCTATTTAATTATAGATTTAAACTGTAGGAATAAAAATAATCTAAATGGACACACCTTTAACTAAATTTATAAAATATTTAGATTTCCCAACAAAACAATATATAAAATGTCATTTTGACATTTTGGGAAATAGAAACTTTAATAATATCGAGTTTTGTTTCATCAATTTTTAACGTTAGAATGCTCATTTTTTTCAGAATTTTAGAATTTTTTTTCATTTGTAAATAGAGTTTTAATTAAAAATGGTAAGTCATTTTTCATTTGTCATCATTGGGCCCCAAAGACTGCCACCTTAAATAAAATTCTTCTAGAGTATAAATGTATAATTATTGTCTGTGTCAAATAGCGATCAAACTACTTTACCTAAAACTCAGAGAATTGGGAGGGGAAGCAGAGGGAAAGAGAAGAAACTGGTTATATCGTAGGGAGGTAGTACTCATTGAGGTGAATGTTAAATAGCAGTGGGGCTTGTGAATTACCCTATGATTTACATTTTTTCATTTACCCCACTGTCATTCTTAGCCTCTCAGTGGAATAGGTAATAAAATGAAGATTTATTTTCTTATCTAAATTCTCTATTGTTGTCAAATCATGTTGAACAGATTCTACGGAATCTGGCTCGTTACAATGTAGAACTTTCAGCCTGGATATCTGAATCTGGTTTTAGCTTCCAAATTGGTTATCTCTTCATTCGGGCACACACGCGAGAACGTGGAAATGAAACACCGTAGTTGTCTGTATTAAGCGTGATCTTATTGGACACCGGCTGTAAAAGTATAATACGGTGTAGCGGTGTAATACGGTGTAGGTGTAAGGGTAAACACTGTAAAGGTGGTTTGAAACATATACAAAAATATTCTGGACTATCGGTACATGAACTCAATCATTCACCTTTGATCATTCAAGTTCAATTTTTTTCTCATGTGCAAATATTTTCATGTATTCATGCATTATTCCCATTTAGCACAGCTCCAAATCAAGAAATTTCACTGTTACATATAATGGCAGTCTGTCCAACCGCCTCCTTATTTCTTAACCCAATAATATTGAGACATATTTAGAGAGAATATTTATTTTAAATAATTAATATTAAAAAACATTAATGTAATATTAGACAAATTCATGTTTAAATAATATTTCATAAATAAATCTGCTTTAATTAAATTAGGTTATTTTTAATGTCGAAAATTCTTTTTGGCATATTGATAATAAAAAAAGAAATGAAGGTAGATCAACAACAAAATTCGATTGAGCAGCTTGTCTACAGTTTCATAATTAATTTTAATGTTTTTTTTTTTGCAATGAATCGTTACGAAAACACTCGTAAGTGATATTCCTGAGGTTTTAATTCTTAGTTAGTAAATTTTGGTGATTTGCCACATAGTTCTTTCAATTTATATCAGTGTTTTAGTTTGGTGTCTTTTTTATTTTACCGTAATTACATATATATCCATTCATCGGGTACTGATCATTCATATTGGACTCTAATGCGTCTCATCGTAAATTAAAATCGGATTTTAGTTCATGTGAACGGGACAGGGCAATACATTTAAGAGCGAAATGTGAAATGAACGGTTGACACGTTTCCGCTTTGAAACTACCTGTAGGGGTTGTTCAATCTCCTCCTTTGTGCCCTAATGGCTCGACAGTGCCCACGCATTCGGTTATATTGTAACGCCGCACACTCGCCGTCATCTCTAGTGCCACTGACGTTTTCTAAGCCTTACATGAACACAAGACAGCGTATGTATGCTAATAGCGCATACACTGCATTCCTCGCATTCCTCCCTTGATAACAAATTAGGAAAGAACCAACAAGAGATCTTTAAACCAAATCGTTATTTTATTTAAAGGTCCATATTTAACCTTTCCAGGTTTTACCATTTACATGGTATCAATTATATGATA
>JAOPUG010000376.1:25141596-25152556 GCA_027564375.1 Micropterix facetella | reverse complement strand
TCATTATAAGAAAAAAATAATTCTATGAATAATTTCATTCCTAATAGTCTATCATTGTCTCCTAGTATCAAGATTAATAAACATTGATTTCTTCTCAGAAGAATGCTGCAATTGTGGCACCATACTGTCTGCGTATAGCAGTTGTAATCACAGCACAGCTTAGAAATTGTCGATAGGAAGAAACTGCCTTATATTCTTGGAATATTGGCCACCTGCTTATCGGATGGATCTCATGATCGATAATTCGTAGTAATTATTGCTTCGCCCGCATTCTCATTGTAAATATTTAAATGCAAAACAAACTAACGAATAATGAAACCATCTGCCGTGGCTTAATAAAACTTTGTAGATTTATAGATCCTCGCTACAAATGCCTTGCGCAGTGAAATCATCGAAGATTATCGCCGATAACCGTACCTACTGCATAAGCGCATTCGCCTTATTGAAAAAATCATTAAAATTTACGGCGCGCGCGCGCAAACCACCGGTCCTCGCGAGGACAGAGTAGTTTCGTAGATGAATCGATAATTTCTAAACGATAAGCGAAGTTTTTGGAAAAGGAATTAATGTGATTGAAAAATTAAAATAATAATTTTATTTTATTATTTTACTTTTTGTTTTAATTTCAACTCAATTTATTAAATATAAAATCAAAATACAACTTCCGTTATTCAAAACGATATCATGTGCTTACCTATTTTTTAAAATAATATAATAATTATGTCAAATTAAGGTATTTTAGTGGCCGCGAATGAGCCATATTTGGGTTTAAGACTATACCCGGGCGATCCCGTTACCCCAAGGCGTTTCAACGCACTTTATCGTTATATCGTCCCGAGATCAAACGTACATTATTTGTACATAACATATCCAAAATCCAAATATCTACTCCTGACGGCAAGGCACTGGGAATTGCCACCCAGCGGGCAGCCTCACCCCCTGGCTACCAAATTAGGAAGTTTGAGAAATTAAAATAAAAATGGTATCTTCTTGTGATGCTATCTCATTTGTTAAACGTTACTAAGCCAAAATGATTTATATTCTCATCACAAATAAAAATATTATCCCAAGGATGTTATATCTTGAATCAATTTATGAAGAAACGATTATTTATAGATTTTACCTACATATATAAATCGGAGTTATTGAAGATTTTTTATTTTAGTACCTATATGTGTATTTGTGTATTATTCTACTTTTATGTCACCTTGTATGAACGCGATTCGAAACTATTTATCGACAATATATCGATACACACATCCCATCGATCTATCGCGGGGCGGGTATCGATCCTTCAGAATCACCGTCGGACAGCTGCGCACGCACAATAGATCATTAACAAGTTGCAGATTTACCGGCGCGCGTTGAATAGGCGCGTAGGTAGAGGTCCGCGCGAAGCCGAAATAACGAAAAAAAAGGTGAAAAAATCCGTCGCTGTGCTGGCGCCGTTCATTGTGAGGTCAAAGTCTGGCATCGCGCATCACAATGAACCGCACGGGGACAGATCTACCGTCATTGATTGCGGTCCACACGGGAGGGACTGTCATTTAATATTGGCATGTCTCTAAATTGACAACCCCGTCTTCTTACATATGTCAGAAACATACTTCATGGTCGAAGATAGTCTTACAAGATCAGACTCTCGACCTCTTGCTAGTTTCCGTCGATTATTCTATATGACAAGTTAAATTACTTCAAATTTGAGTTGAAACATACTAAAATGTGTACGTAGGCCAGATTCCAGGTTATTTTTTTGTTATTAGTTTTACTAAAGCGTCTTATCTAAGTGAGGGCTTAGCCAGAAAAAAATCGAGGAAGAAATTCTTAACATTATAAATAATATTATAAATATATGAATTCTTAACATTATAAATATAATAACTCTCTCTTAATTAAAGTTACCAAATTAGGTATCTATCTACTTTCGAATATCGTTAGGAATTTGAATTATTTTAGGTACAAATTAAAGTGAATGCTGCATTGAAGTAAGATTACTATAAACTGATATATGTAGATTCAAAGATTTTGTAAGGTGGTTAATAAATATTTGATCCGGGAGTTAAGGAGTCCCACTTTAAGGAGTCCCAATATAAGACTTTTATACATTGAGAGCAGTCTTTTTAGAAAATATATATTATCACATTTAGAACAAATAGATGTGATTAAAATACGACAAAAAATAATATAATTTCCATATCTTCTATTTTTGAGCGAAATACTGAACTCAAACGACAGTACTTAATGCGACCAATGAGATTTATACATTTCCTTAAATACGATTATAATATCATAAATATTAAGCCAACTAATCTCTTACACCGCCGTTAGATTTCGCCATTTTCTTGCTGTAAAGTTTTTTGTCCTGTAAGCACCTGGTGCGCTGTACCTTGAGGAGGAAACCATTTTTTCTAACAGTCCCCCCTCCACTCCTCCCCCGGGCTTTAAATTACATATAAGTTATGTAAATTTTTTGCCATAGTTGTCAACATCTATAGGTACACAAATCTCAGTTGTTTACCACCTTCATGAACTACGAGATAGTAGATTCATATAATAATTCCTCATTCCAATTGGTACTAAATGATATATGATAAATAACCGATTCTGAATATGATGTCATAGAAGTTATAGGTAGTTTTAAAGTTATTGCTTAACGAAATATCAGAGCCCATAGATATGTAATATATGCAGAACACGGAGTTGAAAAGTATACACAGAGTTGTAGGATAAGGAGTCCTATTTTTTTCATAATACCGCCGATTTTTGTATGGCATCGACATGTTCCCTATTTTTTGTATGGTATCGAAATTGTCTATGGCCTATAACATAAAAGAGCTTAATTATGTTTGACAAAAAATCCACTGTAATAAAAACGAAGCTATTTAATTCATAGAGTTAACATAATAGTGACTTTCAACGAAAGAAGTAAGCGCTCCCGGCCTTATCCGAACGCACCATGTCGCAATCCCTAAAAAATCGCCTCGCTGCTCCTCAAAATAATGACACAATATTAATAATTAACGGAAAGGAAGTGACGGCGACGGTGGCCGGATGTCGAACCGTCGAAAGATAATATTGTTCTGCATCCGATAGAGAGAGACGCGGCTATCGGAGAGAGTACCACGTGCAAGCGAGACGCACGTATAATCGAACGCACGATATTATTCAAGCGATCGAAAACGGACGTATTATTGGTTGCACGTTCTTGTCCCTGGGCGTCGGTAATAGAAAACCACAAGGGCTTAAACTAACACTAAAAAAAAAAAAAAATCAATATTTTTTAAGGTTTCGTACCAGTTAGGATGGACGTTTGTATGGTTACCGTTGATTATCTCAACAAATTAAAAAGCTACCACAGTTAGTAATTATTATAAAATTTGCTGCCTGCAACGGAAGGGACAATATATATTTTAATTTAGTTATTAGGGATGGCTAAAGGGTTCTATAATAATGAAATGGATCATATAAAATTTGAAAAGGCTCATTTCGCTGATTTCAAAACAATGTTGTTTTGTTTGTTCATACCTTCGTTTAACAGAAATAAACTGAAAGATACCTAAAAAAGTATGCTCAATATTATCTTCGAAATTTCCATTTTTATTTTTTATAGATAGAATGGTAAATAAAGATCACAGGAAATTAAAATAAAATATGTGACTCATACATAGCTTATGAGATGTTAACAGATCTACTCACATAAGAAAATAAATATTTTCAGCAAATAATTAAACAGCTATACTCATAACCAGATGGGCTGGTCAATATGTAGAGTTAGATTTTTAAAAAATTACATTTTCGAGAGAATTTATATAAAATATTCTTCAAAATTTAAACATTATCCTACCTATAGAGGATTGTATAAATTCATATGCAATTATCTTATTAAAAATACCAATATTAATATATGGGTAAAGTTCCTTTTCTAGTTATTGTGAGTATTTTTTTTTCATAGAAAGAAGCGCTTTCTTGATATTGTACGAAACCCTTGGTACTCAGGTCAAACCCTATTTATTCGGATTTATTTCTTTCTGTAAATTGAATATAAATACTAAAGTAATGAGACTCAATTAAGTATATTCATAAAAAATATATACGTTTTTTTCCGAAATCACTCACACTTCCATTGTCTTTACAAACCCAGTTTCAAAAATTAAGTATAACGGTATACAGTGATACTGGCAGAATTTTATTTTCCACTTTCTAATTCAGTATTTAACCAGCATTGCACTTTGTAAAGGTTAAAATCGCTATCATTCATGAATGCGTTTGTTTTGCTTCGCGAACCGTATCGCTTCTCATACCAAATATGGACCATTCATAAAACCGTTACAATGCAAATGATCTCTTATATTAAAGATAAAATCCAAGTGCAATTAATAATACTATATGTATGTTTAAAATCTGTAAGCATATTAAGCTGAAATCAGATTTATAAAGAATCAACTTACATATTCCTCCTTTGTCTCTTCAGCTCTGCTGAGTGCATTCTTCGCCTGAATAACGATTTGCTGGAGTAAATCCGTTACATGCACTACTGGCATCATATCCTGAAAAATGCGAAAGAATTTTAAAAGAAGAACTATACCAAAAATATTTTTGATTAATAACGATTAGAAAGTCGTTGAAACCGAATGCTGAAATTAATTAGGTGGTAAGTAGGTATATAAGTTTGTTATATAAGCCGCTTGCATTACTTTCCAAATAATTGTGAAATTGAAAAAAAAAATCAGCATTTTAATAATCTGATAAAATTGTCGAAAATTAAAAGTGATAGTATTGGTTTCTCTTAGAAACGATTTGCTAGTGCAACTAGTGAAATTACCTTCGTAAAACTGGTTAAATGATTAGACAGCAATTATCGATAATCAAATACTCAAAAGACTCACAAATGAACGAAAGAAGAATAAAAATATCCATCATTAAAATACAGAAAGTGATATCCTTCATATATAATAGAATTAAAGCATGTACACTCACAGCCTTTAGAATGTAAGACAGTTAAAGAATATTCGAGATATCGTGGATGGATCAAACAACAAAATTGAAGTTTTCCATGTAATCAAAGCCTAATCCTAACCTTAATGTACCCTAAAGGTATTGGATATAACTCAAGCAAATTAATATGTAGGATGAAGAGGAGTTCGTATCGTTAAATTACAAATGGATCAAACTGCAGGACAAAATGAATAGAGTAAAGCTCCAAGAAAAAATGAAATCATGTACAAATGCATCTACTTGCTATTATTTATATTTGGGAAAATCTCAAATAGAACTTTCAACTAATGGCAAGCATGAGAGTCAAATCCAAACTACTCAGGGAAACACTCAAAATCCTCGTTTGACTCTCTTTTATGAACATAGTAACTCACGGGGGGAAACAGGACACAGAAATATATAAGGAAATGAGAAAGCAGGTGCCCTTGCCGGGAATGGGTCATGGAAACCCTCCACGACCCGGAACTGGTCACAAACATATCAGACTACCACATAAACCAAAAAATAGCTGGAAAACAGCAGTTCTATTGGAGGTACACGCCCGAAATGAGGTAATCCAAAGTCCTCATAAAGCCACCCTTCGCAAATATATATGAATCATTACTTAAACTGGGCAAACCCTTAATAAGAAGAGTGTCAGGATTAATGACAGGACAGGTTGCCCTCAGGACTCGGAAAGAGCACATATTTTGCAGAAATGTGGAGGATGATGAGGCTTCTTTATATGCTTTAGCTGATTTGAAGTTAAAACTATTAGGAGACGACCTTAATTCTGAGGAACTCTTGCGGCACTAAACATAACGTCAGGTTATAACTCCGCTCTATAGGGTGAGTGTTCTACCATCCGTTCGGATCGAGGAGCCTAGAGGCCTAGTCACCGTGAGCGTCCACAGCCCAGATACATAGCACAGGGTAATGATAGACATATTGCATCGACTAGCACTTCACAACCATTGAAAAGAAGGTTGAGCCTCTTTGCAGAAAGTATAAAGAATGCTGATCTATTATACATTATTTGATGGTGAGTGATACACTTTAGCTAATTTAATGCTTTTAAGAGGCACTTTTTCGAAACCTAATCAACTGTTTGCGGTATAAATTGTTAACTTCAAAACCTTAAAATGCGGATAGAGGGTCCTCGAAAACATCGTGAGCGTCCCACAGCACGGACACCAGACACGACACAACGCATCACATCAACAACACTATACCCACCATTTCCACGAGAATTTATTTGAATCAACGAAGACGAAGAACCAACAATTACTACACCTTGCACCAAGCGGTTAAAAGCAAAGATCCCATGAGTAAGTTAAAGCTTACCTGTGACATGGAGTTAGCGTTGGTGCCCATGATGCCGCATGGGTTAATCCACTTGGGCTGGTCTGGCAGTGCTCGCTGGTGTCTCTGCGTCGCCATCGTGTGGTGTCTCTCGCGCTGGTGGGGTTGATGATGGTGTCCAGCCGGCGCCGCGTGCACGGTTCTCCAGGCGGCCGTCTGCAGGACGGCCAGTAGGCACAGGCACGCGAGGACCTCACCGAATTCTATATGTAGAAGTGGAGAAGCAGAAATGAATGGATAGCATAATTTACTACGGGAGGCTGTGCAAACAGAACAAAAGGTGCGCGGACTCATGGTTTAAAAAAATGTGGTTTCCCTCAGCCTTGCGATAAAAGTATGTAGTTTTAAACAATAATTTATTTTTTTCTGATACATTATTTTGTCTATAAGCTTAGTATTCAAGGTTGTTTCCAGATCTTCAAAAATGGGTTTAAAAATAATTCTATTGAAATACCGAAATGTTATATTTATGTGTGCAATTTTTTAACCATTTCTTGCTCCGTAAAGCAAATTTAAAAAAGTCTATAATATCAACATTTCTTCGCTATCTCTACCGGTTCGTGTATGTTCGACTAAAAAGCTTCTTCTCTGCCTTAATTACATACCACCCAATAACGACACGTAATATATCAATAAATGAGATACATTTAGAAGGTTTGAACTCGACTGGGTAGGTAACTAATAAACACACGGCTATTGTGTATCGTTTGTGAGTCGCCGCCTCGCTCCAGGCTTAACCCGTTCCGCTCCATAAAAGACTGTTGTAACACCCCGAAACACTAATAAAATATTATGAGCGACCACGGGCATGGAGATGAACGTTTCGGACGCGGCGTTTTGACTTTTGACAAGTTATTTTAGCGATGCTTTTTCCCTCGAAGTATTGAGTTTTGTTATGAATACTGCCTCATTGATTTGATTACACTTGAAAAGGTGTAATCGGAGGAGAGAGAGTGTGAGAGAGAGAGAGAGAGCTAGGGAGAGGTTACCACGAGCCAGGGTTTGATAATTTAAGAATAACTAAATAATTTTAATAAGGTAACTTTAAAAGCTAGGCCTTCGCTGGGATAATATTGGAAAATTAGTGTAAGAAATAGTAAAATTAATAATAGTTAGAACTTACGTATCATAGTATTTAGGTTAATTTTTGCTTGTAATTTGTATCTTGGTAAATATTTACCTTTGCATAGGAGCAAGGTATATTGACTTAGGTATAAACCTTGATAAAAGAGCAAGGTATGTTTTCGTTGAATTCGCCATTGAAGTAGATTAAGCTCAAGGATAAATAAAAACAAAACAACCAGTTGATATATATCAACACTCGTATATATGGAGCCAAATAAAGGAGATACTCCTGCCGCCAGTTTTCTAGTAGCACGAAGTCATCAAAGTCACAGCGGACGAAGTAATTTTTTAAATTCATTTCATTCATAAACCCCAGCGTTATCCCTTGCAGGCATGCCAACACGAATTCCCGAACCCACCGCGCGGCGCGTAATGACACGATCGCCTTCCGCGATAGTCACCCCCCTTCGCTGCTCCGGTTCTTCTTTTTCATCTCCTCTATACCACTGGGTCGTTTTGTCGCCGCTTGTCTCCTTTTCGGTTTTGTTTTGGGCCTTTTGCGCGTCGGCGCGATGCATGTTTTTTCCACCGTTCACCATTTTACCGATGTTTGTTTTGTCGCCGTGCGCGCGACGACGGCGCGGGCGGCGGCCGCGCGGCGCGACCTCTTCTTCTCCATCTTTTTATTGCTTTTTGACCAAATCTACGCGACGCGACGGAGCTGAATGTTAAAATATTTCTGTCAAAGCAGACGTAGCTGACTAGTGAAATATTCATATTTAGTATCAAACTCTAATTTAGGCCCTACAGAATACATAGGCTTTTATTCTAATTCACTGGCAATATTTGACATGCAAAGACTCCTACTGACCTAAGTACTGTTGTATGGTTTTATTCTTTATATGCTGACATAAGAGTCTTCTTTTCACTTTCCTCAAAGACTTGTACATTTCGTATTATTAACCCACTTCATTACCCCGTGTCGCATCTACGAACAATGGCGCTCCCGCAATGGAGGTTAGGACGCGATGAACGCCAGCTTGGACTACTCTAAAGGGAGATTAACACAGTTAAACTAACGACGAGACGGATGATTGAGCGACGCGGATATCAAATAAATATAACAATAACGTGTACAATGACAAGTTGTGGTAAAATTCCACGCTTTGCTAGTGTATATTCATACCAGGGGTAAACCGAAATATTTCCTATAAGCAGTCCACTAAAATATCCTCACAAATATAAATAGTCAACCAACATCCGTCATAGCCATAGTCGACCAACTGTACACCCTATAATCGCTACTAATTACTAGTAATTAGTAAACAATAGCAACAGCTACTTTAAAATAGATACTTGAACATAGAGTTGCATATTAGACTAGCCAAAAAAGTAATGATTAAACCGATTAAACTCAAGAAAAAGTAAAAACGCCGATTCCATGAAATTAAAAATTAAAACTGGAATTCCTACATTTTAAAAACAAGGTAATATGTATCGATAGAAAACGTCCATCAGAATTTAGGTATTTGAAGCAGTATTCCTTGCTATTAGTGGTTTGTAATATAAAATAACAAAAATAAGGACAATTTTAGTTGCACTATTAATCTAGCCATTACTTTTGAAACATCTTATGCCTTGAAACCAAAGCAGCTGACCTAAAAACAAATTGCAAAATATTTAGAACTTTGAATAATGGTGAGATCCCCTCAAAAAATTTCAAGAAAAGAGTTGTAGGCTGGCTTAAAATACGATTTAAAAAATACATCTCATTCTAGAAAACTCTTTGCTAAATTTCATTGTTGCGCGTTATGTTTTTAAACAGCCGCCCCTTTTCAGCTTTTGTTTTCCAATTATACATGTAGAGCACTGACTCTTATGGGGTATCCAATAAAGGACACTTTTGGGTATCCTTATGGGGGGGGGGGCGGTACCTAAATCTGTGCCCACTTCATTTTTTAACCCTTGGGTATGCATAGGATGATCACCCCAGGGTTAATGGATAAAGAAGCACAAGAAGCGGAGCAGGGGATCGGAACGCGGTGACCGCGCGGCCGCATCGGCGATACATTACAGGGGCAAAAACGCGAAACGTCGGCGGTCGCGGCGCCGCGCGGCGGTCGGCAAGAAGCCGCAGCGTAATTGCGGACGGTCACATTTCATAAAACTGGTAGGCGGACAAAGAGACGCGCGGCAAGAGGGCAATTAAAAAACGCGAGCGAATCGCGCAAAAATGCCACTATCTGGGCCGGCGACCGCACGCGGGACGCTAACGGGTTAAGTGCCGTGCGGTTCGATTACCGGATTTTCAGTGACAAATGTAAGAAATCCCAACGAAAAGGGAGGATGCTAAAATACACCACTGTTAGTATTTTATGAATACTTAGAATAATGTTTAAACTTACGACCTTCCTTAACGACAACAAATTGGTAAATTTGTCTCACAGTCGACTTATATTGTAGCCGATAAAACAAGTAGGTGTATCTTTGAGTTAATATTATGTTGATAAAAAAAGACTTGACGGGTATTTCTTTGAACCAAATTAATTAATATTTCTGAATATTAAATTCGTCTTCTGTTTTATGTCCGTCTTTAACTTTGGATTGTTTCGAGCCCGTTAGAAACTTCAAATTACAAAATAAACATTTATCAAAGAAGTGTTTATTTAGTCGAAATGCAACAGATCGAAATGAACCTTCTATTTTTATACTCTTAATTCGAAAGCAATATATTTTTTATAAGTATCTAAACATCTTTATGTGTCATTGATAGCTCGTTATGACATACAAACACCGTGATACATCAACAATATGGCGTTTCCGCGGGTGGTTTTATGGGGTGTAATATTAGTCTGTCGGTCAATTGGTCGCCGCCACGCCAATGATGCCCCGCTCCGTCCAATTCCGCCTAATTATTACGTGTGGTCCGTACGTTTACGACTGATCGAAAAGAAAAAGCAAGATAGGATCGTTCTTGAACTCTACCACTTATTGAAAAATAGGGCGATGCTCATAAGATTGGATATCTACGATTTTCCTGGTCGAGTTTACGACCTGAACATAACGTAACAAGCGGAAAGGGTACGAGTGCAGCGGCTCCAACATTTTTTTGTAAAGACACCGCTACACAAATACACTTGTATTACAAATTGAAGAGAAAATACAGCACAAGGAGCCAAACGATTTCAATCTAGTGTGGCATAACCTCAAACTCCTCACTCTATTATCTTCATAAAGATTGGGTGGAAGGACACAGCATTGCATAACATATACACGAAAATGCATAACAAAATCGCATCACACGCGGAACAAACAAACTTGCGTCCTTACAAAGTGCCACTAAGTAAGGTTAGAAATAGTTTCCAGTCCAACCTATTTTACAATAAGATTCCAATGTGCACAAGAATCTTGGAGAGGTTCAATTTAAGAAAAAGAAACCAATTTATTCTATTAAAAACTTTGATACTATTGAATTTTCTAATCCTTCATGATTATTTTTATTATATTTTATAACTATTGACTATTATAATGGCAGATGGATTAATAAATTAATTTGTTG
>JAOPUG010000376.1:24900895-24912061 GCA_027564375.1 Micropterix facetella | reverse complement strand
ATGACTTCTTTAATTTCACTCTTTTGAATTCACCATTAGAAAAGGATTACCTCTTTTGTTTGAGGAAATTATTGTGTGCCTTATTTTGCGAAAGCAAAACATCGATATGAATTAATCTTTCATGACTGAATGCTGTATATATAATGGCTCGTTTCTGTGCGCCTGAACTGATACCGCCCGTTCTACGATATCAAATGATTTTATCGAAACAGTTCATGCGCTATGTAATCGAGAGCGTTGTTTGCTATACGCGTTCATTATTTTTTGGTAATTTTGAATAATTGTTCCTGCTCTAGCGCCATCTACGTGTACTTTTGTCAACTAAGTTATCTCTGCGCCTATATCGCTCGATCGTTGAATGCACAATCCATCCACATAGAGATCTAATTATAAAATCTAAATTATAGAGACCTCCTCTCCTAAGACATATAGTCACCAAATAAATAATTTATGATATTTTGGCAGCGAAACCGCAGCCCCAAATATAACTGTCTTGAAATAAAAGAACCGTACATCGTATAACCCCAAACATCAACTGGTATCTGCGTATTAGGCATAACTATCGATTGGCGAAAGATTTTATGAAATCGGATGTAGATTACTCGAGTCACGTGCATAGTAACAAAACCTCGTAGGATTGTAAGACTTGGCCCCCTCGGGGGGGGGGGGGGGGTGAAGTAAATAAGTCGACCACTGAAAGGTATTACTGACGGATCAGCGACTAAAGTTTCACCAGGCGTTTATTTCTTTTGGAATCTGCCTTGTGCCATGTTCACTAAACTTCTAATTTTGTACAACCTATTTGAAGTATTGGCAGTATTATGGTCCGCAAAGTGAATAAAAGACAACAGTAATTGGAATCGGCTCCTGGGCATGCTTCTAGGTACTATATTATTATTATATACAATTTTATTACTCCAGTTGTCTTCAAGTTTCGGGTGAGTCACCGAGCTTATGTACAGAATTACCCCGAACAGTTGTTTTACTTCGTCTACCTTTCTAACGATTCATTCTCCTTTCGTCCGATTCATTCTACCATCCTACCTTTCACCTTTCGTCCGATTCATTCTACCTTTCTAACGATACATTCTACCATCGTACCTTTCTAACGATTCATTCTAGTATACCTGCTCAAGCTGTGGCGAACTATGTATTGTCTTGAATTTAGGTTAGTTTCCTCGGTCATCATTATTTAAATATATTATGTCAGATATTTCTTGTGGATGAGTTTCGTCTTCAGGGTAATCACTATCATACTTATACTTCTCAGTACCAGTAAAAATGTCTCAGTATCAGTTCTTAAATGGCTGCCACTTCAAACCACTTCAAACCATGTGTCATCCTGAGTGGATCACCTTCAGCATAGGATTGTTTCTCGTTGTATATAAATAATAATTAGGATTTAGTTATGATTCCTGATTATCCAACCTCACACGCTCTACACTTCTTGAATTCCTTCAGCAAAGTCACGATCAACTTCAAATGAATTCGTCGAAGATTCGTCATATGGGATGTAATCATGCATTGGTCCTTAAGAAAAATCAGTCAAATCATCATCTTCTTTAACTAAACTCCTTGCCAATTCAGCGTTCGATAACATCCCGTGGTCGATCAGATGTGCTCTTCGCTGTCTCTTTAGATAGCTGTTCGTTGATCCTGGTATACTTGTTGATGCTTTTGTGGGAGAAGTCTGGATTAAAATTACTAGTAAGATTACAAATAAATGTAAAACGCTCCTTTTTGAGTAAATAATTTTATACATGAGAATAAAGCAATTTAATTTGCAGAATGCCACAACACTTTCGTTTTTTTTTTTGAGATTCATGCATTTACAGGGTCATGAGATTCAGACATTTACAGGTTCATGAGAACCTGATTGTCCGTCTTTTTTTTTCTAGAAAAGGTTCTAGAAAGGGAGAACAAAACCAAATCGAATGATTTTATGCACTGCTTACATCAACGTAACAAGATACCTTTTTCTTCCTTTCCGACATACTGCTATCGACGCGTGTGGGTCTATACTATACTATACGTACATGAGTCTATATTTTACTATATCTGCAGTAGGTAGGCTCTGTATGTTATTTCATGTATATAGCTGATTTTTTGGCGTTTACACATCAATTTCCCATAAGCTAAGCCTCGAGGCACGCAAGAAACACTTAAATACAAATTATGTCAATTACTTCAGCAACGAAAGTGGCCAAGTTTTGAAATCGTGCGCGAAAAATGTTAGTATGCACGATAACTCGAGTAAACTGCATCGATCTAGAAAAATCTTTTGGCAATCGATAGTTACGGCTAATGCGCAGATCCCAGTTCAATTTCGTCCATGTACATCCTTTATGGTTTGTTTTTTATTGTAATAAGTAAAATAATATATTTATTTGATGTGTCACCGGGCGAGAAAATGAGTATCAGGGAAACAAAAGCAATGCGGCGGTGCGTTGACTGCAATACAAAGCATTCAGTAATATCAGTCGAGCAGTTGGAATCGAATCCGCTAGAGGCTACAGAATTTTTATTATTTTATAATAAATATACTCTACTACTTTATGAGGGCCTGATACTTCGCTGGCCCTACAATGAGGGCGCACGGAATGAAAAGATCACAATGCCAATTCAATCAATACAATAATATATTGTTTAGAAAAACTTAGAGAGATTTCAAAATAGAGAGATTTCAAAATTTTGCGATTCAGCTTTCAGTAATTTTGACATGGCAATTTTAAGATGACAGTTTTATTTTCTATATTATCAGTTTTATTTTCTATATTACAGGTAAACTATAACGCATACATATATGAATAAATATTAAAATCATTATTGTCTGATTAGATGTCTGGGTATTATGGAATAATATCCAATTATAAACCTATTTTCAAAACGGAGAAGGGAATTCTTTTTGTTAACAATTTTATCAATAAAGAAAAATATAATTAAAGCACAGAATGAAATTAGTTACGAAAAGAACGCAAAAATGGCAAAATCACTCGGTGATCCCAGGCGATCACCCAACCAAGTATTGGCCGCGAAAGACGCTGCTTAACTTCGGTGATCGGACGAGGATCAGCGTATTCAAAGTGGTATGAACGTTGGCTGCGGCGCGATTTTAATAACACATATATTAATAATTGCCCATATTTTACCAACATCTTGACGGCTTTTATTTTACGATTTTTTTATCAATACGGGCCCCTGCTCATTCATTATAGAATAATTAGAAAAATAAATTCCCTGGGGATCAATGTCAGCTGGCGGATGGTTAGTTGGCTACAACATAGCTCCGAATAATATTACTTTGGCCACCCAAGTGACCAAGTCTTAAAATCCTGCGCGAAAAATATTAATATACACGACAACTCGAGTGAACTGCGTCCGATTCAGACAAATCTTTCGGCAATCAATAGTCATGGACAATGCGCAGAGCCTAAGCCCTCTGCTGCCCGAGGCGAGGAGCGTTATCTTCCGCTACCGAGGCAGTCACCGAGGCCCACTCGGACACTTTTTTTATATGCAAACTCTAGAAAATAGTCACACGGGGCTAGATCTAGTGGATTCGGAGGAAGGGGAACGATAGTCAATCCCTGAGAATGCAATCTTCAGGTCACAGTGCCCCGTGAATGACCTTACCAGCATGCTTAAATTGTTTCTATTTAGTGCTAAAGCCTCGTGGGCAGTCTTACGGTTGTAAGTTTTGATTATCGCTTATTACATGCAAGATAACGAAAGATCATTCATAATGACAATTTGCATTTGCAAAATAAAGCACAATATGTTTGGTTAAATATTAGAGTTCATCCTTGTCTAATGGTGTATTCAAAAGTGTCAAATTAAAGAAACGTCGGTTTCGTGGACACAACATTATTTGCATTTCATATTTTTTCCATTTTATCGTGTTTATTGTAAGTAACATCGAATGGTCACTATCAACCGTACAAATCTTTTGAAAGCTTTTTTCTCTCAAAGAAATTAAACTGGAAGAATATTTGGGACGTCATGAGTTTTATCTCTGACTTTACATTTGAACCCCTTCCACAGTGTAATTCCGCTTAATTGAGGGAGTCATTACAAAAGTGGCACAATAGATCTCTTTTGGTTTACGTGTTCAGTTCAGGTAGTTCTTTTAAACTACCCTGAATATCTCAATATATTATATATACATACAAGAAAACAATCCTATCGGCCGAAGTTTGACAAACCCTTGGGTTTTCCCCTTGCCCCAGTTATTCTTTCATTTTGTGATATAAGAACAACATAAAACGTTTGAAAACGAAATAATTGTTATAAGTCCTCTATACCGTCATGGTAGCGAGCTGTTTTTATTTTAATTCTAAACGAGCATTCTAAACTGTTCAAATGTTTGTTACATTATACCTTATATAAGTTTTGTATTTTTCTCTTTCTCTCTTTTTTCTGTCAGTTTGGTTGTACTATATCTAACATGTCATACAATCAATCAAGCAGGGTAATATAAATTCCATTTCGTATTATACGTGAAAACCTTAATTTTTATTTCATTTTTGTTAACTTATTTATATTTAAACATATTTACTATTATTTTTCTCTTAAATTTGATGTCCCAAACTAATTTGTCTTATTCCTATCCTAAAAGTCTGATCCGCAGTTCTTCTTCATGTGGTGATCTGCTTATTGATAGGTCTAATATATCAGATCAAAACGGTACTCGATCTAGCGATAGTCTTAGTTTCCTCAGCGATGACGATATTCCATCTCTTCATAATGTATTAAAAGTCACCCTCTTTAATCATGAAAACATCTTCAGTGCATCTTCAATGCACATAAAGGCTCAAAGAATCCTCAAATACTATCCCAATCTACTCGCCACATTCTCCGATATAAGCCTTCACGCATTTCTCGTTAGCGAGACGATGCTGAAACCGTCACTGCCATCTCACTTATATCCCCTTCCCGGCTACCAGCTTCTTTGTAATGATAGAGTTGGCCGTATGTGTGGTGGAGTTGTAATATATTTACGATCAGATATAAAACATAAAATCTTCTGTCAATCTCATCTAATTCCAATGGACGTCCGGAATTTCTCCTCATTGAGATTCTGCTGGAATTCACTTTTGCTAGAAGTGGTATATTGTCCGCCTTAGGTGAACTATTTTCATGAACTGGAGACCACTTTGGTAATTATACTTCCTCAATTCAAACACAATCAAAGACGATTACAGGGCTGAACGACTTCTCTAAAAACCGCATCCTTAAACCTTTATCTTCCACCGCTTGTTGCTACGCATTAGACAAGGTTCTCATAGTCTTAATAATTACATCGTATTTTGAAAATATTAAAAGCTTTGGACAATATACTGCTTCTGGTTTCTCACACCACGACCTTCTCTCTCTCAGTTATAAAATTAGAAGTCCCATACTGGTACCTCAGATCATCTTTAAGAGAAATATACAATCTATTGATCTTTACAGTTTACTGAAAGATGCATCTAATACTGATTGGAACATCATAACTGAGAAATAGTCCATCGATCAGAAAATCGAGAACTTCAATAATGCCATAAAGAAATTGTTTGAAAAACACAACCCATTCAGGGCTATACGAATAAAGCGTCCGCATTGACCTTGGCTCACAAGTGATATTACAAAAGTGATGGCTCAAGGCGATTAGGCTAAAACTCGGCACAAGTATGAACCATGGGAAGAGTCCACCACCAAAGGGTTTAGTTGTTGCCTCAGTTGTGTCAAGCGGTGACGAGTCACCCCGACAGGTCTGGACAGATTAAAACCTGTAGTAGTCCGCAGTAGAACGGATCAAATCTAACCTAACCTAACCTAACTTCATATATATCAAAAACCTTAAGCCCGTTTATTGTACAAGAAATAAGGCCCGTCTATTTGTACCAGAATTAAAGCCAGTTTATATCCAAAACCTAACCTTATATATACCAAAAACCTTAAAAACTCCTCTAAGAATCGATTTCATTTGAAGCCTCCGGTAAGAAAATTTTATGGTAGTAAAACCGAGTTAACAAACCGAGTTATGTTAACAAAAATCATTATATTACCAATAATACATGTGCTGCCATCTATTGGCAGGTACATATATTACTGGATACTGTTTACTCCTTAAGAATCGATTTCATTTATATCCCCGCCCGGTACGAAAATTTGATGGGTAGTAAAATTGAGCGTTAAAATAACAAGCGTTACCTATATTTTTATAAATGAATTAATGTTAGCGCCATCTAAGTAGGATATTTCAAAATATTTCAAATTTAAATAACTTTTCGTATAGTAATGTACTTAGGTACCTGACAATAGATGGCAGCACATGTATTATTTATTATGTTAGCGCAATCTAAGCAGAATAAATATTTCATTATTTATTAACTTTTCGTAACATAGTAATATATGTACCTGATAATAGATTGCAGCACATATATTATTCTGTTAGCTCCATCTAAGGGGGTCATATAAACACATGTGCCCTTAGTTGTGGACTTGTTTATCTCAAGCCCCAGTTGATATTCATTGACTATTACATATTTAATGACAATCGCACTTAAAGAGTCAACTCCAGTCGCGCGTCGGAGCTGACACGCACATTTTTTTATTATTTTATTTCATTCCCCTTTGTTAATGACAAAATCCGAAAAGAGTGGAATCTACTGGAAAGTTTTGCGGAACGGAAATCGGACAGGGCAAATTCATCCTTTGTGTGCGGCAGCAGCGGCACGACATTTGACCAAAGTACTGTTGGCCGAAGTCAGATGACCTGATAGAGTAATACTCGCAATGGTGTCATTTGTAATAGCGGCTACGTTTCTTCCCGGCGGCAAAACGGCCCACACGAAGTTAAACGTACCCCCACAGACTTAGACAGAAATGAAATCCCAGTGTATGGCGTATCGAGAAACAGTGCTAAAGAAAGAGCTGCAAGGCTCCTGAATAATCGTGTGGGATGAATGCACAATGGTTCATAAGACAACTGTGGATGCTACCGGACCTGCATCAAAGTGAGGACATTATGGGCAGCACCCTCCTATTTTTGGGATATTTTCAGAAAACGCTTTCTGTGGTAACCAGAGGAACCAATGCTGACGAGGTCAATGCTTACCTCTTTCCAAAAGCGTTCAAAATTGTCACTGACACATACGGGCTCGGCTAGAAAGCGCTTCATTTCTCCGAAAAACAGTTATTGAAAGTCGGAGGAGGCACTACCCGAAGAGGATGTACAAGTAAACCTACCATTGTCTCTGTGAAAAACTGTCCCACCAGGAGAGGAGTTATTTGATTAGTTTACGGCGATGTTGAATTCATAAAGCAAGCATTCAACTCATGACTAATGGGCAAGCTCTTCTAACGCTATGAAACGACTAAGTCACAGCAATCAATGCCTTTACTTTGATTGTTTTAGACGGAGATGCGGTGGTATTCACACCCATAAATACAGTTCTCTTGCAAGATGACGCCACCAACTATCCCGTAGAACTTAAGAATTATTGATTGCACTTAGTCTGCCTATTCAAGCGATTGTTCTTAACGTCGGGTTATCGATAATGCTTTGCGAAACTCAACCCCGCCTAAATTGATCAATTAAACCCCACTGAATAGGATGTCGCTGCAAAAGAACCTGATAGAGGCAGTAAAACGTGTACTGCTTAATAACGTTCCCTTTATCAAACACATGCACTTCTCTGTGAGCGTCCGTTTCGCCATGACGATCAACAAACCTCTGGAGCAGACGTTGCGACTGCAGAAGCAGACCTTACCAAGAGCTGCTTTTCACATAGTCAGCTTTGTGAATAGTCAGCTTGGGGGTGAGAAGCGCTGATATTTTTTTTTTGACATAGCATCAGCATTAGCTATGTTGTTTATAAATAAACGTTATAATTCCAGTAGGTACATAATATGTAGATACCTTGCTACAACTCACCACTTTTCGTCATTCTTCGAGAAAAATGCATAAAAGGGAAATTCGTTACTTAAATTATTACACTATCTATGTATGGGTAGTGCCTGAAAAAAACAAATAACGTAAACCTTCTCAAATTAACTACTCGAGTCGAAACTCTACGAGAAGCGAAGCCGCGAGTTGCAGCTAGTAACAAATACAACAATAAAGGTAGAAACATAACGACTTCAGTAAGTTTTGAATTTGATGACGATTACACTCGGCTAACGATCGCATTTATATCCACACGTATATCCAGGCAGCTCTTTTGGCACTAACTTCGAACACTATCAGCTCAAAGTTGGTGCAAAGCTGCATGGCATTTTTGAACTCCATGGGCGAAAAGAACAGTATAGTTGTGAGATAGTTTATCGGTCTTGCAGTGCTCGAAGGGAACGAAAAAGCCAACGAACTTGCAAAGGCCAGAGCAAAAGAAACGCTACACGGTCCTGAGCCATGCTGTGGCGTACCAAAAAGCTTAGCAAACCAAATGCTCAAAAATCTCTGTTTAGAATAATCCTTGAATCAATCCAAAACGCTATTCAAAACTTACGACACTGAGACCGCCCATAAAGCTTTAGCTCTAAAATTGATGAAAGTCACTGCAAAATTACTACACATAGGAAAGTATTACAAAAAAATACACTAAGCAAAAGATTTTTTATTTTTAATCTGAATAAAATAAACTTAAAAATGAGCATAACAACATAGCCACATCTGCACACACTAGTTTTCTTAATCTAAAGTGTATGTTCAGATGACAGGAGTTGAACGCACGTTTTGCTAACGCGCGTTAACAAGTACGCAAAATTAATTCAAATCGTCTACATGCAATCGTCCGACACTTGTCAACGCGCGTTGTGGCGCGCTTTGAGATCATCGGGTCTGTACAGTCGTTCAGTTAACAATATGGTATATGACTATGACTATGTCTGCAATATGGGATATGACTAGTACTGATTATTCAAATATGATTTTAAGGAGACGGGCTTGGGAAGAAATTGTTCTTATATTCTGCGAAGAAGATGACACTGATGAAAAGAGAAATATTACGCAAATATATATTTTAATTATCAATTAATATTTATACATTTTATAAATGCATTAGAAATTCAACTTTGTTATCTTGCCAATCAAATTTTCTCTAGGTAATGAAATCATTGGTTAAAATTGGTTAAAAGTACTGGAATATTGTCCGCTATTCGGACAGCACGCCCCCAACGTTCGCTCACGCCCGGCAAGCGCTATATGAACATTACACAAAAACCTAACGCGCGCTTGACGCCTGCCATCTGAACGTAGCCTTAACATTCACACAATATTTCGTACACCTACTCACATACAAACTTGTCGTACCCATACAGATTGGTTTGGGACGTAGTCAATATCAAATTCGTTCTTCTAATCAAACTGCTTGTCAGGTTGATAAACTCAAAATGGTTAAAATATCTTATTTGATCATTTTCGTGAAAAAAATATTTTTTAAATTTCTTTATTAAAAAAGTATTCAATAAAACCTTGATTTGGAAACAAAAATTACAGGAAGCGAATGGCAAAACCCTAACTTCATTCCTATTACATTCTGTGACCGGACTGGGACTAAACCATTCTAGGGCGGACATAGCTCTAATAATACAATTAATTATTGAAACATTGTAGTAAAACGCTTATAAAACTATAATTCCTGTTTAAAAAATTAAGAACAGTCAAAAGTACAAAAAAGGAAATGAAAATATTTCGTTGTGGCGATGTTTGACCCAACGTCTACTTACCCCGAGTAGCCGGTCAATAATAATTGAATACGCAGGCGGTGGATTACTCCCCCTATCCACTCCAGCTACTGAAACAACGAAGCGGCAAAGTCATATTACTTTGCGGTATTTCACCGAAATAATAAAACCGTTGTATGAAATGCGCTTGGAGGCATACTCCGTTTATATCCAAATGAAAAACACTGGGTCACTTTGGACTGTCCTTAATAGTTCAGTGTTAAAGGCTTCTACAATATTTTACGATAAAAGCTAAAATTTAAAGAGAAAGTCGCGCAATTTGTATTTATGATGATAAGCATCAAAGTTAATCAGGGTTCCGGCGTTTTTTTCCACGCCATCATGGTCTTCGTTTCCACCCGTCTATCTTACGTGTTCGTGACTTCTTGTCGTATTCGCATGTTTTAATTTAGACAACTCCCTCGTCATCTTACCCCCATTTTCCGCTCGGAGAAAATTGTAATATCTGCGTCAGCTGCTGAATAAAAAAACGAAACGCTTCCGCTGAAACTTACCTACCGGCAACGAAAAGAGGGGTTCTGCCTTGTATATCGGAAACCAGAAGTTTTTTGTCGTAACCAATAGATTCATTTAATATACATAATATATATGTATGAAGGATTGTTGCTCAAATTATATTAGTTGTTCAAATTATATTAGAAAATACCACATTGGTTCACCCTACGTTCAATTTTATTACAAGAAAACAATAAGGCCGAAAACAATTCAGTTAAATGCTTACCCGGACTATCCTGCTGCCCGTCTCACAACGTCACCATTGCTCTTCTTATTTCATTATTTTAATGTTTATAAAGCATAAGTCCTCGTGAAATGTATTTATGTAAATATCGAAATACTTTTTGCAGTTTGCAACAACGAGATATCATCAAACGTGACCACTGCACTCCTAGCCCACAGCTCACTTCGACACCGGTATCACAAATGAAGAACGCACTCAGAATATCAAAATGGTTTAATAATCACCTGAAACCACCTAATTTTAATACATGGCAATATAATCGGAGTCAAACAGGCAGATGGGCCCCTATTCTATAGGTAGAAAGAAGTGAACTCGGCCACCAATATTCATCATTCCCTACCACCGATCAGAAGGATTGCCCCTGCTATAATGACATTTAGTCCCCGAAGTACTAGATAAACTGTTATACAAAAAAATATAATTATGTTAAAATGACAACCCTAAATTGATAATGAAATCCCCACCAAATAGTAATTTTTGCTTTATTTCTATGTATCCAAATATTTCAAGTCTTTTCATAAGATCATTAACGATTTCCTCTTAACTAATCGTCTCGAGCTGCTAAACAAAGGCCGCAAACCGACCTTTGTAACCAGAGCGAGACAAGAAGTTTTAGACATAACTTTTGCCACTAAAAATCTGGCCAGGCACATAACAAACTGGCACGTTAGGGACGACACTTCAATGTCTGACCATAGACA
>JAOPUG010000376.1:24850704-24861032 GCA_027564375.1 Micropterix facetella | reverse complement strand
TGAATTTCATCCTTTCATCGAGTTTCATGGTCAAAATCAGCCACTAAATAGATGCCCAATAATAAAAACCCTGTGTCAAATCTAACATTGTGCCTTCGTCACAATAGAATATTTATTAGGCGTAATATCAACTTACTATCAGGATATTATCCTTTTCATAATGTTATAGACTTGGTATATGGTCAATTTTTCCAAGAATAGATGAAGCATATACCTTATAGGGAATTTTTAGCAAACTTCCTAAAATTATTATATTTATGTTTATTATATCCAAGGATTTTGAGATGTGTTGTAGTTTTATTGAACAGGTTTTGTTGGATAAAACAAAGTGGGGAACGCTTAAGTTGGTGTCGATCGAGGTGGAGATCAGATATATATAACAACGAAAACCACGTTGAACATCACTAGGGTATCTTAAAGTCGACCATTTGATAGCGTAATTTTTAGTTCTCATTGTAGACTATACATAAAAATAATAAAGTAAAATTTAAATAAACTACTAAAAATATATGCAAATAACTTATCGTTAAAAGTTACAATATGTATTTTTTTACTATGTTTACCCAATACCCAGGCAAGGATAAAGCAGAGGAAAAGTTGGGATATTTGGATAATGGTTGTGAGAAAGTAGCATTTGAAAGCGATCAAAGAAGGTACGTGTCTGACAGAGTGTGGGAACTGATTCCACAAACTAGTAGTTGAGGGTGCCATTACTACCTCAGGGAGTTATAAAGACGTCTTGTCATCATTTCTCCTATGGATAGGATGCAATGACTTTGAGGACTAGCATACTCCACAATCAAACTACGCCAACAGCATGTTAGAAGAGTCTAACTAATTACTGTGAGAACTGGGAAGTACCACCCAGCTGGATTCGTCGCGCCCTTACTAACAGATTTAGATGGATTTCTCCATACCCCAGTGTCACAGATTCGACGTCGCTTGCGCGGCCTCACCTAGCGTTAGCGGTAATTCGTAACTCGAATATCCGAAGCATCCTTTGCCCATCAAACTCACTTGGGATTGGGTAGCCAACGGATAATTTCTAAGAACAGGTGATTCCAGGCCACTCTCAATCTACACTCGCTTCATAGGAAATTTAACTTTCCAGACTTCCGCGGTTATTCTCCGGATTGCGCAAGCGAGTGGCTGACACAGCCCAGTACAAACACCGCCTAGTGCCACCCAAGGTCTTTCTCCGGATCAGCACTTCCGATTCCAGCTGTCAATGGCTACAGGTTACAGCCTCAGGCAGTGTTCCAGGTTAAGTCTATCTACGAGGAACCTACAGGATGGGCACTGAACCGTAAGTTAGGTTGACCAAAGAGTACAAACAGGCCATCAGACCCAAGCTGCACAGAAAAATTAGTAACCAAATATAGGTTAGGAACCCATAAACGAGCAGAATGGATCATAAAAGGGTATGTTTAAACTGAAGGGTGATATAACAGAATGGCGAATATGTAAGCGCGACTTCATAGAAGTCACAATGGCGTCCGAAAGGGTGGAATTTCACATTAGCAATTAACGTGATCGTATTTTCGTAGGACAAAGACATAAATAAACGCATTGTCGTCTATATCACAAATAAGTATCGCCGTAGTCAAGATTAGCATTAAAAATGTAGACAGAGGGCTCGATTGCGTTTCTTCGTGAACTAAAATCAGCTATTTATTCATGTGACCGGGACGGGGCAATACGTTAGAGCGGGGTGTAAAAGGAGCGCTCGTCACTTTTCTGCATTAAAACTACCCACCGAAAAACAAGCAGCTAAATTTGAGGCCCAACCAAATGTGTTCAAGTATATTCGAATGGCTGTCACTTCGGCAGGAAGTTTTGGTGCAGGAAAATCGACGATCGTTCATTTCATATTCCGGTCTAACATATTACTCTGTCTCTTTCGCATGAAATAATTTCCAATATTTGTTCAGGAAGAAACCCAATCGGGCCCACAATCATTTACCTGATATGAGGAAAAATCGCTGTAGCCGCCGAGACTATAATAGGTACCATAAAAATTGAAAAGACTTACTTGGTTTCCTTATATTCATCCATTACTTGGTTTCCTTATATACAAGAAATATTTTCATAGATTAAAATTCCAAGGTTCTTGACAATTTGGTTTAGGTATTTTATATATTTCCAAGTATCTATTTTTGAAAATGTTTTTTTCTATCAATCATAATTGCTTGCGATTTATTTGGATTTATAATTATAACATGTTTTGTAGCCCAAGCAGATATTTGAACTAAATAGCAATTCATATTATAGTCATAGTTATGAGATCAGCTGGCCTGGTATTGTAATAGATTTGAGATCGTCAGCATAACGATATTATGATGATATTTGACCCTTAGCCTACGAAACGCTAGCTGTAAGCTCGATCAAGTCCAATTTCTTGTCGGCAATATCAACACACTGGCGGCATGGTCAGTATTTGTCGGAATTACCATTAGATAAGAGACATTACAGCAAGGATAAAAATGTTGCCTCGCGTTAGTATTAATGAATGTGCATGTTTACCGGGATGTCTGCTATATATTTCGTATTAACTAAAGTTACGTATATTTTTTTTTGTTTGTTTAAATTATTGCAGGAATTACATTTCTGTGCATTAGTTTAAACTTACATACAACAATTGACCAACAATTATGAATATAGAGATTGACCGATAGTGAGGCACAGTTGAAGAATGTCAAAGCTACAGGTCAACCCGCCTTTCCAGGGATGCACCAACGAACTTTATCGTCATATCGCCCCGAGCTGAGCGCAAGGAATTGGACAATATGATCCACAAGTACAGCTCAACCAAGGCCCGTCAGAGGCCAATCCTTACGGCGAGGCACTGACAAAAGACACCCAGTGGGCACCCTCACCCTCTGATGCCAAATTTAGTCAGATTTCTCCGTCTACCAGTTTTGTTCCGGGTTCGAAGTCGTTTGCACGTTCTCTACCTGTCGTATTATACGCGGCATTTCGTCACTCTGAAATATCGCTGATTTGAGACATCCTTTATCTTATATCACCCGATCGGGTGACCAATAGACCATTTCTAAGGATAGGTAACGCCAGGTCGTCACCTACCTCCGCGTCTTAGGTGAAATTACGCATCTAGACTCCCCTGGCTATTCGTCAGTTGAGAAACCGACCAATATATTGACCGTCCAGGGCTGCCCGAGGGGTTCCCCCAGATCAGCCGCACAGTGGGTTCACCGGGTTAGTACCTTTTCGGGGAGGCCGCCGATCGGTGCTCAGCCATGAGTCGGGTCGACCAAAATTGACCATTAGGACTCGAGCTGGATCGTGCATCTCTGTCATACCTTTGATTAATGATAGTACACTTTTCTCATATGGTTGCCTGGAGTTCGTTACCATAGCATCTTTGAAAAAAAAATACGTTGAATGTATATAACTTTTTCGACCTATGATTTTCATGATGGTTTTTGAGCGACATCCAATGATTCAACAGCAAAATATGGATTGAAATAAATCATGGCATACCGATTTAAGCGGGTTGGGCTTATGAGATACCTCAAAAATTTTAAAATATTTTATCTTCCTAGGTCCAGTTTACTGTCTTCCTGGCTCCAGCTAGCAAAATTTTATTGCCGTTCCCATGCTATTTGATTATCTACAATTATCACAAGTATTTGATCTTGGTGACGCCTTCAAGGGCCGAGCATTCACATTGATTATCGCTGCTACATACATGTACTTATTGTTATTTGGTTGTTGCCAATTTACTGCCCCCTGTTGTTACAACTGAATGTGACATATTATTTTTTTTCACATTTAGTGCAAGTCAGGAATTATCTATCCATTTTTATACTATCCACACCGGCATTGGAATTTATGAATATGAATTCACCTTTATGAATATTTTATCCCAATCATAACCATTGAACAACAATAATGTATGAAAATAAAATTCTGGAGTGATGCTAGTGTAAATGAATATTGTTGCTTTTCTACCGAGATTGATAATTACGAATATCATAGAATGCCTTTCGGTAGCATTTATCTCAGGTAGCATTAATTGTCCGTATACATCTACAGTAGTGGAATATTATCGCACGTCTGCTTTAGAATTTTCCTCAGTTTCGTCGTTCCAACTTTCGCGTTCCAGAGTTTTATTGTTATAGTTAATTTCTGAAGAGGAATGACTGTTTTCGGTGCATCTTACTTTCTAAAACGTTCTGGAAGTGGTGGGCCTTATAACATCTAGTATCTTGGTGGTAGTATACTTAGAAGTATTTAGTCTCTGTATACTAATACCAAGATATTACCACCAAGGTAACACCAAGATACTAGGTAGATAGATAGATGGTGGTACTGCATCATACTACTCATAACAGTAGTGGTATCTATACATGGAAGTCTCTGTACCTATAAAATGCAAGTCATTGGCTTTTTTTGCAACCACCCACAGCTGTTGTCTCCTCCAAATCAATTTGTCGAATTGTGCACAATTTGTACCTGTCATTCGACAAAAGATATTACGATTTATAGTTTTACATAGCACATATCAGACAACCAGTCTGATTTCCTCTTCTCTCTCTATTTTTTCTCTTCTCATATAAAAGCAATTTACATGTGCATTATTTAGTTTTCTCTTATATTGCAGAATATATTTGGGATAGGTAAGGAAAAACAAGAGCCTATTTTTCTGCGTGAGAATATTACCGCATGGGCTTCAACTTATATTTTTGTAGCGATTCTGAATTTAGTGCCCCGCGAGAGGAAAAACTTGGCGGCGGTACAAGAGAAACTGTTTTCTTCACTGAAGCCACTTTATGGCAGGGAAGAAACAACAAGCGCCTTTACTGCCAGTCCCTTGCAATATGAACGCCAAGCTCCAACCCACACTGCTATATTTACATATTGAAATGAGCCATGTGAGTACATGTTTGCTTTCATCAACTGACAGTGTATTAGTCATAACCGTTTTATGTATTATAGCCCATAAAACATTAACATTAAATTATATTAAAAATGTCTTACAACCTAATTAATAATTAAACATTTGCTATTGTTACCTGATATTTGTACTTCAAGCAGTACGGATATTAACCATTTCTGTATCCGACTGCATTTATCACAGGCATGTTTGGCTATAATTCTCTCTGGCTCAGAAGAGAAATGCTGAGCATGTCCTATATTTTTAATGAATTAAAATTAAAAAAATGAATTAATCTGATTCGAGGCAAAACTGATAAACTTAGCTTACTAGCTAAGGGGGATCTTTTCATGCCTAATAATTACTTTCGTGCTCGATCGCACCATCTTTTCGCGGAGCCGTTCTTGCGCATTAACCTAATGAAGTGGAACTTGTTCGCGCGTGCATTGCAGCGCTTAAATGTCATTAACTCGGTAGCACCAGTCCTGATATTTTTGCCGCAAGCCCTTATTTGTTTAAATTAAATACAAATAATTATTTAGTCATAAATGATATGTAGTATTTTTACGCGATATTCTATTTGATTAGTTATTAGTTGAAATCTCTATTAATTTTACCTTTCAATGCATTTGTTTTTCTGTAATGTTGATTAGTAATAAATGGATAAACAAATTAATAGAAATAAATAAATAAAAACTCGAAATGGAATTCTGATTTGATAAATTATTTTATAGCACCTTACTAGGAATAACCTGTGTCGAGTTAGTACATACTAAGAAAATTTTTGGACTACCAGCTTAGAGGGCATGTTATCTCGGCCATTAGGGTTTATCGTTATTTAAAAGAAATATGGATAAAATAAACATATATTAAATGTGTTAAAAGTTAGTACCGATTTGAGAAAAAAAAACATCATTTTAAAATTAAAATTAAAATCTTGGGAAGACAGCAAATCCCGGAGAAGAGTAATAAGGATAAAATAATAATGAAACTATTTATATACTATACGGGCATTATATATTAATTTAACCAAAAAATAGCAAAAACCGCGATTTCCGCATCTCAAATACTATGGCTTCGAAGGGGGAGTGAATGGGTGGTAAGGTAAACGCTCACATGTGGAAAGACAGCTGTCCTAAACCTAGCACAGCCGGTCATTAGTCCGGGGTCGACCGCTCACCCCCCAGAAGTGTAACAATAGTATTATGATGGGCCCGACCTTTGTCGGCTCTGGTCGGTGAATTCCATGGCAGCTCCGTTTGTACTTACCATACATGTACACACATACCATATATACATAGAAAGGTATATATTTAAATGTACAATATGCGAAAACATATTGGATAGCGAAACAAACCACTGGGTGTAGTTTAGAAATTCCAATTTGCTAACCAAACAACAATATTTGTTCCCGGATCCGGGAAGACATAGAAATAAGAAGAGCCCCGTATTACAAAAGAGTAGACGGTTTCAAACTCTCTGCTGCGTGGAACTCTTTTAAGATATCCTCGAGCAAAGACGCGAAACGTCATACAGTGAGTATTGTGTGTACGGTGAAATATCAAAATTCGTGCACATGCCCCTCCTCACGCTATAATCTGCATCGTAACAGCAGTAGTATGCCGCTTACCCGCAGAACAACAGCGGATGACGACTGACAGAGAAAGCATTTATAAACTCACCAGATTCCACTGGAGGAGACTGATAACATTATTTAACTAAACCGCAATTTGTACAACTATTGAGATATGAGCAAAGAGATAAAAATTCGGATTGTAATATCCATAAGTACATTCTTTAAGATTAAAATAGTATTTTTCTGAAGAAACCTTAACTTGCGTCCGAAGATTAGACTTGTAAGATGCTACTTATTGTCAATATTATTATATCTGATGGAACGCTGGACACTTAAAGACACGCTGTTAAGAAATTTTGAAGACTTCGAAATGTGGGTCTATCGGAAAATAATACGTATAAGCTAGGTTAACAGACACATAAATGTAGAATACAATAAAGTATCCGCAAATCGAATACTATCCTCATATCATGCGTCTTCCAGAGAGATAAAACATTATGCATCTATTAATTTATGGCAAAATAACTGCCAGAAGAAGTCCAGTAAGAAGAAGAAATCTACCACATCTTTTTCCAGAGCGGCGGCTAGTATGGTTGTACTAGCCAATATGATAGACAAAATTCGGTGGTGGACATGGCACCAGCAGAAGAAAAAGTTTCAATTTCGACAATAATCATCCAAAACACGTAAGTTTTCCGTTTATATCTGCTACATATATTTGGCTACATATGTTCCCTATGATTCTTTCTTTTTCTTTGTCGCATCAATATTTTGGGTAATGATATTATGGCTAATTACTTTAATACTATTTTAACCGTTTCGTTATTCTCTCCCTATTTATTATCTTTTATTTCTACCTCACATCTACCTCTTAATTTTCATAAGTTATCTGCCCTTTTGTTTCATTAGTAGGCTGTAGTAATTGCATTCGAATATTTCTTTGGTCAACTGCGGTAATCATATTCTGCCAATTTGTTAATTATTAAATTATTTTCACAGGTATAGTTGTTATGAGAGATTTCGTTTTCTAAGTCGATAATTTTGTTCTGCGTCAATGTATTGCTATATAGTTGTGTATATTATTGTAAAGGTATACTCATATTTCCGATACCAATTAAATCAATTATGGTTCATTTTAACGAGAGAAAATTGACAATTATTTATTGAAAGTACCGGATTTTAAAAATAATAACTCTTTTATACAATTACAAAATATATTAATTTTTTGTGAGCTGATGTCTCCGTGGTCCTCATTTTCGAATATTTTTTTTATATGCTAGTTCATTTGTGAGTTGAGATTCCCCGAATGTGGTATATTATGTTATTTTTCGGCGCTTTTATAATTTGCAGCGAACCACATATTTAATATTGGTTGAAACGAGATATAAATGCAAATTTATTAAATTAAAGAAATAATTATATAAAGTATATTTATAGTTCACTGTTAATTTTTAATTTATAACGCAATTAAGCCTCGTTACCCGTCTATGTGAGCGATGAACAAAAGCGTCAAATTTCAGTAATTTATTCAAGCCGAAGCTGTTTTTTCCACAGAGCCCGGTCTTGAAAGCTCGCAGGCCACAATGCGTAAATTAGGCAGGCCACGGTAGGGCCTCAATTGCTTTTTATTGGGTTGAATTCTATTGTCTGTGGCGCTAGGCCAAACGACGCTAAGTGTACACGGTCACTTATTGTCCCCTGTTGACACTTTTGCTAGGTCAGATTTTAGGATGGCCGTTTTTGTGATTGCACGTTGGATAATTGCTAAATAAATAATGGCTAATGGTTAAAATTTCATATTCAAAATAATATACATATTAATAATTAGTTGCATTAGTTTCAAAAAGTTAATAATTAGTTTCAGTTGCAGTTGTCGTTGCTGCTTCAAGAACGGATCGCAATGCCAATTCTAAACTATTTTTGTTACTGCTATGAATATCTTGCTCTGTGAATTTATTATTATACCTACATGGCAATTGACTAAACATTAAATTACGTGTATTTAAACTTGCTGCATTAAAATTTACACATAACTATTTCATATTAGTTAAAATGATACAGAGCGCGCGGCTAATCTGAGTAGTTGAAATCTGTTCACAAATGATCCATGTCAAAGTAAATTGCTGTAATTATTTAAATAAAATACAAACTAATACTTTGGAAACGTTTCCTAGAATCGATTTCTCAGGTTCTGAATATTTTTAAAAGTCTTTTGAAAAAAAAACTGCCTCACTACTTTTTACTTTGAGGAGATCATATGAAATCTGTTAATTTTAGAGAATTTGTAGAGAAAATATCGTACAATGAAATCAAGAATAATAAAAAATACTATTGTTGCCCTAGTTTAGAAATTATAAAAAAGGAATTAAACTCTTTTTTTTTAACATAGCGAATATAGAGCAGACTATCATATAAGCATTCATAGTAGATTGGTAAATGTTCGCTAAAAAAGCGTGCATTGGAATAGAAATTAATAGATATTTTTTTCCAAATACTTTACCAAACATTTTAAATCTAAAACGAAAGAAAAATGATCCACAGTTAATAATTTTTTGTCAATGGATTTTGAGGTAGTTATGCTGACAGAGTTTGATAATTTTGGGAAAGAACTGGGGAAGAAAGGGGATATATTATGTGTGAAAAGAAGCAAGCGTAGTATACCTAGAAGGCAGTGTTCAATGTTTTCTAATTTAGCGAACAGCATAGATCGTCGATGACAATTTCACATACAAAGTTATAATATTGGTGGACCATATGTGTCGACCGCAATACCTAAAATATAATAGTCTCCGTATATGGAACAGCTACGCCCGTGGAACAGCAAACTATAGTGGGTCTTGGTATTATCGGGGGTTTTTCTATTATTTAAATCAAATTTTAATCAGCTTTACGAAATCGAGTTGCCGCTGCTTTGGTCATTCATTCGTCTACCTACACATTCTTACCAATTCGTGAAACGGTAATGTAAAATTTCAAAGCAGCCATATTCACCTTAAAAGTTACCTCGAGTCGTTTAAGATTCTCCTCGCATTATCCATCTTGAAAGACATGGCAAGTTGCGCAATTGCCGAATCGGCGGATTCCCTAAATCAATAATGACACGTTTGGGGTGCTCGCTATTCGCGACATGCGAAAATAAATTCGTTTTTTTTTCAGCTGAATATTTTGCAGCGGATGAATATCGTTAAGCGCGTCTGAGAAAGCCTCATGCCTCGGAATAACAAAGATCGAATGGAGGGGAGGAACAGGGAAACGGCAGACGGAATGTTTCCTTGCTGCACTGACAGACAATCTCGTAAAGCGGATCCAGCCGTCTGCGGCATGTCGGTTTAAAAATAATATAGATGGGGATCTATTTAGAGTTGTATCATATGATTGTCGTGTCAATTTCGCCGCATAAAATAAGACCGAACACGCTTCAAGAGCCAGGAAATGCAGAATTGATAGAATTAAATTCATTATAGTAAACACAGACATTTTGAGTTAAAAGTGTAAAGCGGAAAACATTGCTATTGCCGACACCGATGCTTTAAACCGCTTATTGCAATATACAAAGACCTAATAACAAACCACAATATATCTCCCCTAAGTCAAGTAAAATTGGTAGAAGAAACAAGAAGGATTTTATAGGTCCGAAGTAATAAAATAAATATGTGTGGGGTGGGGTATACAACCTTGGAATGGGGTATTCCAACCTTTATAGCAATGAAAACGGCCATTTATTATGACTGAAGTAAATTATTAAGAATATAATAAATGAATAGTCATTGTGGTCTAGATCTATTGTAAATTAAATTTATTTTTAAGTTTTAAATTTTTGAAGGGTTTCAGATTTTCCTTCAAATGATTTAAGAA
>JAOPUG010000376.1:24821079-24832445 GCA_027564375.1 Micropterix facetella | reverse complement strand
CTGGGGATCAATGTCGGCTGGCGGATGGAAAAGTCGGTTTCATGGACACAAAATTATTTGCATTTCATATTTTTTTCCATTTTATCGTGTTTATTGTAATGTAACATCGAATGGTCACTATCAAACGTACAATGTTTTAGAAAGGTTTTTCTCTCAGAGCAATTAAAGCGGAATATTTGGGATTTTATGAGTTTTAACTCTGACGTAACATTTGAATCCCTTCCACACAGTAATTCCGCTTAATTGAGGGAGTACTTATAGGAGTGGCACAATAGATCTCTTGTGATTTAGGTGCTCAGTTCAGGTAGTTCTTTTAAACTACCCTGAACATAATATATTATACATACATACTAGAAAACAATCATATGGGCCGAAGTTTAACAACCCCTTGGGCTTTCCCCTTACCCCAGTTTTAACTATTGATATTCTATCTTGATATGTTATCTTGATATTCTATCTTGATATTCTATCTTTATATTTTATCTTGATGTTCCATCTTGATATTCTATGTATTGAATTCTAAAATTTTTGGCTAGGTATCGATTCAACCTGCTTAATATTTACTTGAGGCATGTCTTGACTCAGATATATAGGAGAGCATCGAAAGTCTCCTACAGTTGACCTTGCTATTGATAATATATTTTTAAAAGACATGTAAGCGACAGTACAGCGGTTAACAAGGGAGTCTATCCTGTAGAAGGCTGCTCGCTCCTCATATGTGGTGAGACCCAGTCGGTTATGATCATTGGGTTGCCGTAAAAAGCGCTTCTGAACGCCCTTAATCCTAACATTATAACGCTTTCGATTATATATCACTGTGTACATAGGCGAACTAAATGAGCTTCATAATATCGAAGGTGATGGATGTATGGCCTGTATGATCTACATAGAGATCCAAGCATTTTGCAGGCTGTACTATTTTTTGGAGCGAAACTCATTTACCGGGGTTACACGCGGCGGGAGTGAACTGGCAAAACTGTAATAGGACACTTTTGGTAAGACGCTTATAGTCAGAAGTGCCCGTAGCCCGCCCTCGGCCCCGGCCCCGCCCCTCTCTGTTTCCCAACCCTTTACCTCTAGTCGAATACAACGCATAAATTGGATTTTTGCTATTATTTTGACGCTCTCTAGTGGACTGTAGCGAAACTAGTGTAGATACAGCTATAATCAGTTCTTGAAACGCCCGATAGATAGCAGTGCCGTTAAGAAATTTCTTTAAAATATTCATTTAATTACCTAAGAGCTTCGCTCATGTACCTAAGAGCTTCGCTCATCCCACTGCACCTCTGCATTTTTTTCGATATGTTGGTCGGAACCAAGTTTATTGTCGAGCAGTGTCCCTAAATCGCTAATAGAGATGTAACATTTTGGGATATAATGCGGCTGCACCGAGGACTGCAATTGCATTGGATTTTATTTGTTTAGGGTTTACTTATTAGTGTCGTAGTATTTTCACAGACGATTGAAATCCCGCTGAATATTATCAAAATCAGCAGTACTTTTTACCTAATATATTATTGTTAATGCATAGTCGCTATTGTGGAAGCGGTTACCGATATTATTTATATATCAAATGCAATCGAATGCAAATTAATCTATTTCACCTACCTCAAGTATGCACAAACTACACCCAAAACAACTATATTTATCGAGTATCTCATATATGAAATACGAGACTAACCGATTTTTACTTCTTTAATACATCTGAGAGTGCATTAAAAACTCTTATTCCGTGCATTATGAAAGGTAATTTATAGCGGAGAGCGTAAATAATATTTTTAATATTTAAAATACAATATGTAGGATTTACAATATCTGCACCTAAATTATATCACATTTTATATTTATATTTAAATGTGTACCTTTAGTGTATTTACAAAGTATTTATATCATCCCCCTCTTCTTCCTCCCACCCCATTAATAAATCCTAGGCTACTGTTTACTCATAGCAACAAATTCTTTTGTTTTATTCATATTAGGTGGAAACCTTTTAAATGGCATTCTTGCTTATCGTATAATTTAGATATTTGTCTCTGTAATAGTTATAAGTTTCATTAATAATGTAAAATATAAAATAAAAATATAAATGTTAAATAAAAAAAATCCTCAATGGGAACCATGTGGTACTCCCGAGGCATGGCAATTATGTGAAATGCCCGAGGTGGTAGTAGTTATGTAAGGTAACCTCCAACCACAACCCCCTGAATGCGTCTGTGCACCTATGAAGAAAACCATTTCGATATAAGGCAATATTAATGACACACTCGTACTCAAATTTCTAACGAGAATAGAATGATTCATTTCACTGAAAGCCGTCAAAAAATCCCTATATATGTAGGATCAGCTAGGACGTTTGTATCTATGTTTAGTTGCAGAGTATACGCATTGAGATAGGTTGGTAGCAAAAGAGCGGTTTTCCAGGAATCCACGCTGGTCATGTGAGAGCAAACACGATACGGATGAATATATTAGGTTCTTACCTATGAATTTGCCTATTATTAATACTGGCAATTTTGAACTGAACTATCTAGCTTTTGTCTCATTATTCTAAATTCAAATTTATGATAAATTAAAGCTAGTGAAGCTCTGTTTCGAAATTAGATATTCATTTGTTTTTGCGTCATTTGATTTTGCTCTGACGTCGTGTGTTCCGGCCAGCTACCACTAACGAACGCAAGGTGCGTTTTTGGTTCCAACGTTTCCGTTCTGGAACTTTTGATTTACAGAACGAGCCCCGTGGACGGGCGGAAAAGCAAGTCGATAATGAAGAATTGAAAATGATGGTGGCAGTGGAACCATCACAAACTACGTCCTAGTTAGCAGCAGCCTTCGGTGTAAGTGACAAAACAATCTTAATTCGTTTACGTCAAATTGATGAAGTGAAAAAACTCGAAAAATGTGTACATAATGAATTCAGTGAAGCCCATCTGCTTTTGCTCACTGCTCCTCCACGACGACGCGCGACCTTTTCCTTTTAGCGAAGGAATCAATGAACTTCCATAAAATAGCAAAAGTGCATAGATAATATTGGTACATACTTTGATTGATTAAATTTATTATTTAAAAAAAAAATCCTTTTTGATATAGAACGGCAATTTCATAGGTAAGAACCTAATATTTCATCATATACGATTTTTAAACCATCTTACTCAGAACTCGCAAGATCGAAATTGGTATGTAATTTGGATATGTTTATTAGCCTTGTGATAATTTCTTGGCACAGTATAAATGATGAAGGTAACCCATCACATTTGGCACTTTTTGTAAGTCTATATTTTAAAAATATTTTTCCTTTAATACATTGGAGAGCACGATAACATTTATATTATGATGAACAGGTAGAAGAGCAAATGCTTATGAAGCAGTGAAACATCGACATTTGTGGGAGAGAAGACAGACTCAAAATAATATGAGAAACTTTCATAGATGCTGGGATCAGCGGAGAACAGTTTGTCGCTTTGGCTAGTCGTTTGGGGATAGTGCAACCTCTCAGTAGATTTTTAATGTAAGAGCAGAAATATTTTGAGTCATTTTTAAAAGCAACAAAGCTGCGTGACATACAATGATTCTCAAATATGAAATGTGCCGTCTTCTAGAATTACCATATTTCGACTAACGCTTTATACTTTTTATGCGATTTAAGCAATCGCCATTAAAAAAGCGATATGTAACGCAATGATTAATCTAGCCGTTTATGATTTCAGAGAAATTAGAAGTCGCTTCATCAACGGAGCAATTATATAACAACGCTGACCACTCAGTAGAATTAAGCAAAGGATAGATCATTGTATTCCGATCGAAGAGACCGTGCATCTTCTAGCGGCGCAAAATAGTTTATGTTCGACATAATGCAACGATTTTCTGCTCCTATTGCCACATACTCCAAGTTCGAGTCGAAAAGCTGACATACGAATTTTGTGTACTGTACTTATGGGAGCAAGCGTCGATAGACCGGCATAACTCAAACGGTTATTAATGTTACAGTTTTTCCAACATATTATACTCTTTCTTTAATATACATTTGCATCAATCTTCTTAACATTCACTCTGACAACGTACGCCTGTGTTTCAACCCTCCTACTGACCGCACTCAAGTAAAACTATCGAGTGGATATCAAAGTGCGTACCGAGGTTAGTTAAAGTAGTTTTTCTTGTCGAGAGGTACCAGTGTAACGTGTTCAATCCATTCTATAGTATGTCCAGGCAATCGTGACACAAAAGCCATAGACAACATTTTAAATTCTGCTATTGGCTCATCTGCTACGATCTATCGACAAATTTTCCGTTGTATATCGGTATTTTTCTAATTTTTGTTCATTTCTTCTTTAATATGCAAAACTTATAAAAAAACATTGTTAGAAAATTACTTTGCTTGAAGATTTCTTCGTTTGAAGTAGAAAAACGCTTTTAGTTTGCCCGCACGTACAAGAAATGCAGTGTATTCAAAATATTTAAGACGTTGCTGAAAGTTGACTCAATAATTTTTAATTTTTAATTTAAATATTTCGGCATGTCACTATTTACATTGACTATTAGAATTGATTTGTTATACGGAGCATAGAGTAAACTTTATATAATTAGTCCATGCTTCTAAAAGTACGATCACATCCGCTACAGCAAAAATGTCCAATTAGCACTACAATTAAGCAAAGAAAATATTCACCACTACCGCTACTGCCATTGTATGCTTTTTATATACTTGATAAAGTAGGTTTTTAAAAAAATACACTGTTTTCCACTGATGATATTTGTATAGAAATGCATATTTCTAACTTGTGTATAGATTATTTTAAATGATTAACAAAAATGTACCAGCCTTATTGCTTACAACGTTATCATGTATTCTTACTATGTTTTCTTTAAGATTATAAGACAATCGCTCATAAAATATGAAACATTACCCATATTGCTTGATTTGACTGTATTCGTCTGATGTAAATTTGGAGAAATGTTGCATCTCATTTTTAATTGGAAAATATCTCGCCCCACTGTTACGATTCGTTGGCTATATTATTAAGTGTGGCACTCCTTATTTTTCATAAATCTCTGTATATTTCTACACAATCACCAAAATCATCTCCTGGAAATAGAGTCTAAAAAAATCAGTGAGTGCTGCTACAAAAATGAAGGGAGAACACGCGCCAGAGGGAATTCAAATATAGTAGAATTAACTTTATATAGTACCACATCGTTAAGTAGCTATATCTTATACAACTAAGGTGTAATAATTGGTTTCCATTTTCAGTATAGGCGGAGGTTGTAGATGACACGGGGCGTCACCGCTGACCGACAATTCTGTCCGTCAGCTTATTTGCATTGTAGGCGCGTCTCGTCCGCCAGGAGAAGCGCCGCCCTGGGACGAATAAAGCGAGAAATGAGCTGCCTAACAGACATTCCCGCTCCCGGCGACAAACATTATTCAACCGGATATCCGATTCTATTATTGACTTCCTACCTATACCGAGTATACTAAAAAGTGACAACGGAGGCGGTCTTTGCAACAAGGCATATTTCAGAAAATTGAGAATATATCCCCAGAGGAGGATAGAAGTGTCGCTACGAATATTTTATTCCTCGGATATTTTAGGCGACACTCAAATTTATATATTTCCATAAGGTTATTAGCATCGCGATTTTATGTATGTGCAATACCATCTAGTGGCGTCATTTTGTTCTTGCTTTTGTTATGATATCCTTCTCAATGTATCGATAAAAAAATACAGTTATTATTATAAACACATTATTATTTATTTTTCTTTCCCAAAAATATACATTACACAAAGTATGGAAATAGTTTTTTTGTGATCCTGGAAAACCCCCAAAAAAAGTGATTCTGGGAAATGTCTGTGTATGTGTATGTGTTTGTGTGTTTGCTGTGTGTTTGCGTGTATATGAAAATGTCTGTATATGTGTGTGTGTGTGTGTGTGTGTGAGAGAGAGAGAGAGAGAGAGAGTTTGTGTATATTGTGTGTTTGTGTGTATATTTGTGTGTGTGTGTGTGAGTGTGTGTTTGTGTGTGTGAGAGGGTGTGTATGTTATGTGTGTGTGGGTGTGTGTCACTTTACTCACTGTATCTCAGAAACTACACTACTATTTAGAAATGATTTATCTTAATACCGAGATTCATTAATGTCGGGAATGTAGATTTCGGCACAGATTAAGTTGGCGGCGAAAATTTCTTTATACATGGCGATTGTCCTGTCGAATCTCTCGGATTTCCTCAGAAATATGGTGCTCATATCGGAATCAAATTAGGGCTCTCAACATAATCCATTTTCACTGCAGGTCAGGACAACTAGTCGGACCACATCTGAAACGCAAAAGTCTTATAAGGCTAAAAATCAATGGCATAAGGGCATGCCTGACACGGCGGCAGCTGCGCTGATGTCGACTTGTGTCACAGATACCCGAGGAGAAAGTGGCTATGCGCAGCTTCGAAACGGCAAGCGCAATCAAGACAGACATCTTCTGCGACACTAGGTTGTGCAAACGCGCTATGTGAAGAGATTGAACCTAAAGCATTCTGATTGGGAATCGCCGGTGGGTGGAGACAGCTCGTAAAGCAAAGGATGAACCCAAAATTGTATAATTGTGGGGCGATGCTGCCCCTATTGTTATGTGAGTGGGTTCGAAGTTAGTTGTAATAAATCAAACATTAAGTGGCCTGCACACGAGTGTTTTTAAAAAAGATATATCAACGCTCCAAACGCGCGGCGTAATCCGTTAAAGTATTCTAATCCATATACACCGAGACGTACCTACTACACAAATACGATAATGAAATGGAAATTGTTGGTGCCTTACAATTAATGCTGCTCGCCTCAAGCTGCTCCATTGATACCAGAAAATTGCGCTAATAGAGCAGTTTTGCTCCATTGGCGTCAATCCGGCCAATACCTGATAACCAGGTTTACAGTGGCCTAATGATACATGTGCAGCTCCGACCATATGACCATCTTATTTACACCGGTCGTCCGACTCACGGCTCAACTCCCATCCAACAGCCTCCCCAAAGAGGGAATAATAGGATGAAACCCGCTTTGCCGTCGGACCTGGAATAACACCTCAAGCGGCCCTGGGTGGTTGATGTATTGTTAAGTTTACCGGCCTTGCTCAACTGACAAATGCCGGGGGTGCAGGGTGGGGGGTCTGAAGCGTAATGTGATCTAAAGTAGAGCGGGTAGTTAGGTACCTTAAGCTATTTACCCTTAGAAACGATCCGTTGGCAAGGTTGAGCACAGGACGCCTCGGATCCGCGATAATTCCAGTGAGGAATTGCCGCTTACTTAAGGTAGAAGACCACGCAAATGACTTCGAACCCGTAACCAGACAGGAGATCGGAGGAATCTGACCAAATCTGAAAGTTAGAGAGTGAGACTGGCCCGCCGGGCAGCTTGCTGCCTGGTGTCGGCAAGTGGCGTAGTTGAATAGTAGATTTGTGCCGTCCAATTTTCTTTGCGCTCATCTCGGAGCAATATAGCGACGAAGTGCGTTGATACGCATCGGGGTGACGGGTTCACGCGAGCACTGGTCTTAAAATTTATAAATGATCAGGTTCACTAGATTGTAACCTAATAGTGCTACATATACGCAGGCAAATCTGACTATCCATTATAAATGGATTGAGGCTTACATGGCACTATGCAGCTGGGGCCGCAAAGCCAACTTGTTATGTAGCTAGTCCAATTCATGGTTCATCTCTTATACAGCAGCCTCCTCGAAGAGTTGAATTGAATGTAATTATTCCTTAGGACATGCCCCGGGAAGGCACTCTGCAAAGCAGTGTTGTATTGGGCGTATTGGCGGGGTTCTGAAAAGTAGTTTATTAAGACAATGGACTAGATATTAGCCCTTACCGAGCCATAGAAATCAACACCCTAAAATGACCATAGGTAGTACCGCGGTACGGCCATATATTTCGGTACAGTTTAAAGGCCGCACCAAATATTTTAGTCCTTTGCACACATGCTCAGATCATATGTATGGCATTTATTCAACACCAATACACCGAAGCAGTATAGCGGTACGTATAGCGGCTATATTCTTTCATAAGGCAATTTGTTTCCGTAGTTTTCACAGACCGGGACGCCAACTCTACTCGTCAAACAAATATTGCTAAAAAAGTTGTTATTAATTTGTGTCAATCCTACAAGAGATCTGGTCGGAATGTAATCACAGACTTTTTTTTTACATTGTTACCGCTGCTCAATTACCTTCAGAGCAATGGATTGACTTTGCCGGATGCCATTCGAAAAAATAAGCCATATATCCTAAAGGCGATGTAACTATCACAAGAGCGTAAAATTAATTCCACGTTGTTTGGTTTTCGATACGAAGCAACGATATCTCCTTATGTCCCAAAGAAAAATAAGCCATAATTCTGATATCCAGCATACATCACATTACAGCAATCGATACAACAGCCTATAGAAAACCAGAAATGATTTTGGGTTATAATTCTACCAAGGGTGGAGTAGATAAAATGGATCAATTGTTCAGAAATTCTACGATGAAACGGAAAACTAATCGGTGGCCGTAATTGTAATTGGTGGCCGTAATATAATGTAATTGATAGTTTTTTTTGGTGGGATATATCATTCATATTGAGCGTTATCCAGGAAACGCTCGAAAAGATGGTCGGAAAAATCCTGAAAAACTGGCCCGAGATCTATGCTTACTATAGATTCAAGAACGGGGCTTAGACACGCTGGCCACTCATTTCTATTTTGTGGAAACAGCCATGGAGAGCTGAGAACTTCCATTCAACCTTCACGACCAGTCACCGAATGAGATAATAGTGGTTGTTTGAAGGTGCAAGAAATTTGCCGGAAATGTTATAATGATGACCGTATCAAGCGAATGTCTCGAAAGCGTTTGTCAAGAGTCCTCTAATCCTGCTTGCGACCCGCACACATCACCTACTCATGTCATTTGCTTGAACTGTAATAATAAATAAAGCTGTTATCTAAAAAAAATGTTTCTATTCAAAAACTCGACACAGGCCTAGGCCTAGTTAGGCAAAACATTATGGACCTGTATTTTTTACTCAATAGTTAAGCAACATACTCAGAATACGCTAATGTAACTAACCTAGTAATTAATTAACGCTAATAATGTTATGTTAAGGATAAAACAAATAAATAAATAAAAAAATATACTGCATTTGGGTGCTGGTAGCCTGGTACCATCTATGGTTAATTCTACGATATGTATGAAAAATGAAGTTTTATGATTGAAAAAAAATATAAATTTTGATTTTTATTGCGTAAAATTAATTTTCTAGAGAATTCATGGAACATCAGAAAATTCGGAAGAGTAGGAAAAAATTAATTGCCGTTTGAATGTTCAAAAAGTACCTGGGTACATTTTATGGGCCGTTGAGGGTTAAACTGCTCTAACTTGCCTTTAAATGGCCCGTTAATGATCCGATCCTAGTGATAACTGCGGGCAAAAAGCTCCATGTGTCATGATTGCTCACAAAAGATAGATTAGATGTTTCATGCAAGAAATTTCAGCGGTGACCGGACTAATAGAGGCAGTAGTCTTACCAAAACTGGTATGCACGAAGGGGGAGCTCCATTGGCTTGCCAATCCCCTCGCTGTTTGAGAAAGAACTTCTGGGTAGTAGCGTAACTGGGTTAATATATTGTTTACGTCCTAAAGTCTTTGTCCCTGCGACTCATCTCAGGGTGAAAAGACGACAATATTGTTATAACATCCTGATATGGTGGGTTAACCCATAGCACTGACTTACTATACGCCGTGCTTATGCAAAGACTGCCTTAAATTTAGGAAATGATTCGTAAGGTCTATAATCAAAAAAAATGTTTGTAGAACGAAGTTCTTTAACACGGCTTGCAGGGAGTCGACTAGTATAAATCGACCACTAACGAAAAAGCGTTATGCGGGGCGCGTGAGGCGGCCGCGCCTCTAGATATATCTATAATTGTATAAACGTGTTTATATTTGAAAAAGCGTAAGGAACTTCGTTCCTGACGGGGGTCCCCGACCGCACACGTTTTTTTATGTTATTTTTTTTTAAAAATATTTTTTGACATTAGGAATTTTAATTGCAATTGAATATTGCAATATATAATTAACAATATTGCAATATATAAACCTAAGAAAAATGTGCGCTATTTACAACTCAATTTTTGATGTAGAATTAAATTCGTACCGTAATAAAAAACATAAAAAATAGTCAACAACTCCTCTTTCCCTTATAAAGCCAAATTTAAGGAAGTTCCCAAATTTATGGCCATATCCCAAATAAAGGGCACTTTTTGCAGAAGCAAGGTATACCTATATATCCATTAAATATTTACATACAGAAATGACACTTCATGATGTACTAAATTATCGTAGATACGAGGATGCAGCATATTATGTACTTACCTATCAGAAGAGCCAGATTTTTCGTTTGAAATATGCCATTATTGATGTCGTAAAAACGCTGAATATTCGCCGGGGATAATAAGACATAAATATCCTCCGATGCGTGATAAGTTAACCCTCATATGACGTAGTCGTAAATAATTCAGGAGCATCGCAGAAGCGCGCGACCGCGTCAAGGTATTCATCAGAGAGTTCGCTGCAGGAAACCGTACCTTATTTCCTATCTAACCGCTTGCTTGCCCTGGGGCGCCGACCGCGAAAACGTGTTGTCTGCCCTATTTTCATAATATGGGCGGGAGCAATCGAATATTTTAGACGCGCATTATACCATAAATTAAATTAGGTCTATCACAACAAATGCTATGTGTTGCCCAATATACCAAAATAAACTTCTTTTATTATGAGGACAGAAGTTCCCAATATGACAAACCGTTTTCCAATATGCTAAAATAAACTTTTTTAATTATGAAGCCAGAAGTTCATAATGAGGCCTGCAACAAGTTCTATAACAATGCCGTTTTCGTGTGTACCCTTTGGCACAGAATCATCATAAAAGTACTAATAAAAAACTTAAAAAACTAATGAAGTAATCACGATAGCAGAAGTAATTGGTGACAATTACTTTAATAATTACATACTTAGGTGAACCGTTTTTCTATGGACTTGTTAAGGAGGTGGTTAATCATATTTAAAGAGTTTATTTATAACTTTGAATAAATAAATGAATGAATGAAACCTATTTATTGCCCATTTGCAAAACATTTGCATGTACAAAAACCTAACTTATTATATACATAATATGTTCCAGTTAACCATTTCAGTTAGTTTTACTAAATTTCTGAGCGTGGAAACTATTTATATAATACATAGACAAATTATTAATGCGTACACAACTTAATAATCAATAAATGAGTAAATGTAATATGCAAGGACGCGATAAAAGATAAAGTGAGTGTTGTGTGCACGGCGGA
>JAOPUG010000376.1:24654476-24664899 GCA_027564375.1 Micropterix facetella | reverse complement strand
TTTTTAGCCAGCTTGTTGTGACAGTAAATGATATAGGAATTCACAAAGGCCATATTCAGCATGCCGTAAAATACTGCAATTGACCACCTATTAGTCTTCCTATTAGAAGACATAGAAGAACACATTTGGTCGAAAGAATCAACGCCTCCTTTCGTTTGTCTATAAAATAATATCATAATATCCGGCTTTCCATTACTTTCATTGATCACTTCATCTTCATTACATGATGATAAAAAGAATATTTACAAATAGAAAATCTCTTTTTTTATACAAAATATCTTTTTTGATATATGGAATCGGATATATTGCTTTATTTTATACTTAATCTAATGGTAGTATATACTTATAATTTTCTTAAATTTAAATGATAACCTTAAAAGTTCACTTCTTGAAACAGACATGCTATTGAAAAAAAAGATTGAAATATATTTGACCAACTAAATAAAAAGAAATTAATTTTGCGTAACTCCAAACATTCTGTGCTTTGAGGCATATTTAAAATATTATTTAAATTTCAGAAATACATTTAAAATACTTTTGGATATAATTTTAAACAAATATTGTACATATTTCCAGGCCTCTGTTCTAGGAAATAGCTACACATTCGGTAAGAATATTTTGACTACAGAAGGGCAATTCGGAGTTCGTTTGCAATATGTACCATCGCTAACATCTTGCAGTCAATATTTCATCGAATCTGGTATCTTGAAAATTTATGCTGCTTATATATACCAGGGTGTCGTAAATGTAAGGAAAACATGAGCACTACTCTAACAAATTCTGATGTTCATTCTCACAACACGCGGAACAAACAAGACTTGCGTCCTTCCGATGTGCGACTAAGTAAGGTTAGAAATAGTTTCCTGTATCAGTCCCACATTTTTTCCAATAGGATTCCATTATGCGCTAGGGGTTTTAATTTAAGAAGAAAGATGAAGGATATTCTTGTAAGGAACCTAATTTATTTTATTAAAGAATTTGACACTACTGAATTTCCTTTAAAACAACATCTTTTTTGAACTTGAATTATTTTTAAAACAATATTTTTTTGACTTATTTACTATTTACTATATTTAGATTTACTATAATATAACCATGTATATAGTATAAGAAGAAATGGATCGGAACATTTGACGTGGATTATTTCAGTCAATGGCATAGGTGACGTACATTTTAATAGTTTAAAAGCGTTCCTGAAATAGATTTGAACGACGAATCTGGGCCGATTGTTTCAGATGATCTTATTAAATTTTAATTGCAATAAAAAAAATGAGAACTTAACACTGTAGTAGATATTTACTATCAGATATATAGTGTGCGATTTGTAGAACATTTCTTATTTTTTACTCGCGACCATTAAATAATAGCGTTCTCGTAGCAGATTACTCCTCCATTACGAGAATGCTTTCACCCACTCCGCTAAGATGGCATCGGCGTTTTTGAAGACCTCAAACGTATGACCCCAAACGGAACTGATGACGCATCCTCATCTCCCATAAAATTGAAGTTGTCACCTGCTACGGGCGAACCCATCCACCCCGGAGCGTTTCAACGAACTGTATCGCTATATCGCCCCGGAGTGAAACACCGAGACTTGGTGGACGAAGACAAATCTACGTACCAAGCTCCACCATTGCCCGTCAGAGGCAAACACCTCAAGGCAGGCACAGGGAATTGCCACCCTGCGGGCAGCCTCGCTCCCTGACTCCCAGAGTCGGTCGGATTCCTCCGACCACCCGTCTAGTCGCGGGTTCGACGACGCTTGCGCGATTTTCTACCTCAAGCGAGCGGCAACTTCTCACTTATCGCGGATACGGGGCGTACTTTGCTCGGCATCTCACATAAAATCGGGTAGCCCACGTCTAAGGGTAGATAGCTTGAGGGACCTACTTACCCCCGCTTTCTTAAGTCGCGTTACGCTTCTAAACCTCTCCGAGTATCAGTAAGTGACAACACGGCCGGTACGCCCGCCCCGTGCGTCAGCTGTCCAGTTCTGCCCGAGTTTCCGTCCCCAGATACACCTCACAGCGGGTTCACCAGGCTCCCAGATAGGAGCTACCCCGCTAGCTGAGCTGACCAAGTTGACACAACGGCCATCATAGCCCAAGCTACACGAAAACGTTAAGAACCTAATATAGTCCGGATATTGCAACTTGCGATTTATTATTTGTTTCCAAAAATTAAGGACAAACTTCTAGGTGTTCGGTTCACGATCCCAGAGGCGGCGGTGTAAGCGATCCAAGCAGCCATTAAGGAGACCTCTAAAGAAGACTTGGCCAAATGGATTTCCCAATGGTTTCAAAGAATGAAAATGTGTATTAATTGTCAGGGATAATAAGTTGAAAAACAGTAAATACGATATAAACATTATAAATGTTTTATTTTATAATGTTTTTCAAAGTAAAACCGTGAACTCAATGAACATGTCAGTATGGCCCAAATACTTGTCAGACGTAAGTCCTTACTCACTACAGAATCCGTCATCTTAAAGATAAAACTATTATTTCACCGATTATATCACAAAATTATTTAAAAAAATAGAATTCTGAATTCCCTGAAATGCCTTTTAATAATAACGTATCACAGCCTGGTCATATGGCGACCGTTTCCACGCAAGAAGACATGAGAAATTCCGCATAAAAATGCATGCCTTTTTATACGTATGATTTAGACTTGGGACTGTTACTCAGCTCTCCAGCATACCGTTGCAGGTATGCGGTGTGAAAAACAAATCTGCATAACTCATGGATACCCTTAGATGCATTAGATAACCTTGCATATCATGCATCTGCCTTGGAAAAATTATACGGCTTAAATTTAGAAATCCTCTTTTGCTGGACAACCTATTTATGTAAATAATTCGCAACATCTATATAGAATGCGATAAATCAAGAGAAAAAACACTTATATTTATTGATTTTATATAAGCGCAATGTAATTGATTATGTTAATGCATTGTCGTAATATAAGAAAGAATAGCTGATTTTACACAACATTTAATATTTAACTGACTCTATTATTATATTCTTTCTCTAGCTTGTTTTCTCATGTCTTTCGCCCTTACGTCGCGCCAAAATATTTTCAGTAGATCATTAACGGAATAATTCTATAGTGGGGTCTCTCCCCGCTTCGTTTTTACGCGAAGTTCTCAGTCAGATCGCCATCGACTCGGTGCGCGGTCGCCCGGGTTGTGAATCAGCGCCCGTTGTGGTGGTTCTGAATTCTGCTGTATCGTCATGCATCTCTGATTCAATGCTGATACCGTCTTGGAAACGTCTGCTTCTATTCACGTTATTCTGTCCGGTTGTTCCGAATCGGCCCTCTATAGTTGTGAAAAAGACAGTATCGCCATTGTTGAAATGTTCACCCTTCGTCGGCTAAATTGTACGTCTGTTTTCTGTCAAGATGCGCTTTCCGATACGAAATCAACGACTAACTATGTTACGCCATCTCTGCTAACGTGACTTTGATCTTATTAACCGATCTGCTCTGTACAACTGCACTTTAATAAATATGACTTCACGTCGTTTTGGTTTTATACTTGTGTCATATATTTTTTTTAGAAAATATCCGTTTGTTTTCCATTTTTTTCATTTATTTCATAGCATTGATTTTTTTTCTTAAGTTTTATTTTCTAAACTTTAGCGATTTTCTGGAATTGTTACTAAAACGTCACATATAAAGCTGGAATTATTTAATATATAATTATCGTGCTCTAATATTTATAACGTAACTATAACCAAATATTATTGGCGCCCTCCTCCCTCTTCTTTCTCGAAACTGCTGAAACTTAACTATCAGCGTTCAGGGTGCTGATACCGCCAACTGAATGTTTCCTATTGTGAGCGAGATCGTCGATAAGCCACCTGAGATAGTGAGCGGGAATACCCACCTCTCGATATTATCGTTTGCGCCGTTCGCTCTGCATGAGGTGAATTTATGTGACATCGGAGAAATTGTTACGAGCATGTGTCTCTGCCTCGCGCATCACCGCATCCCTCTCTGGCGCTACGGGCCTCCATCTCCGAGTGGGCTTTTGATTTTCACCGTGTAATTTGTGGTGATCACGCTCCATGCGCTGTCCCGCTCGCTCGATTGCGTGAGTTATGGTCGTGCGATAGGGATGCAGGATGGATAGTTCTGCGTTGCGGTGACACAGTAATGTTACTATGCTGAGTAGTATGACGTCATCTAACAACGACGGAGAATTAAAATAACAAAAGTTTTTGACCATGCTGCACACGGCTGTGATTGTAAGACAATAAATATGAGTAATTAAACTGTGCGAGTTCTAAGGCTAGTAGGTAAAATATGCATATTCTAGAGCGCAACTTTAATAATGGTCTAATCACACTGTAAACGCGTCGATTTAAAATATTGCTTTTAAAAACACCTGATATGAAATATAAACATTTGGTCATCGTTTTTTATCCATTGTCATTTATTAATTTTTAAATATATTTCTTATTTTTTATTGTTTTAGCCGTTTGCTACCGTGGTTTTAGAAAAATGAACATTGTAAAATACCAGAAGTAATTGCACACTGCATTACATTCATAACATACCCTAACTAAATACGAGGATCCGTATCTAGGATACGCTAGCATTATATAGAAGCCACATATTTTACATACAGGACGGACATCCATAGCACTACATCTACAAATATTATAACTTTTATGGGGCTCTAAGTAACTGAAAGCAATAATAAAATAATTTTTTTTTTAATAATATATTTAATTTAAATTGCACAATAATAAAATAATAAAATCGAAAAAGTTATCTAGCATGTTTCATTCCTTTAGGCCATGTTTACTACTTTTAACATAATTTTGTTTTGTTACAGGTGAGTTGACACTAATTGATCAGCGTGGAATAGAGTAAAACCATTATTAAAATAATAATGGTACAACTTATTGTAAGTAATCGTTTAATTGTGTCTAGTGATGTATATTCTTTTTTAAATAATTTCACAATTTTATATTAGTAATAACAAAATTACATAAACTTAAACTGATGACATTTTCTGGAAAACTTGTTTAAAGGACAAGTCATTTATTTGCGAACGCATCATTTTAGGTATATGATATTGTGACATCGTACGTCGTACATTAAACCAACAATGAATCCGCTGAAGACCCCACTTAATTATAATTTCGCCGTCGATCTCAGCAGCTCACGTATGTCCTTGGCAGAAGATGAACGCATTTCTCATTCAAGGATTTAAGTAAATTGGAGAAACATTATTATTCAGTTTCTCTCATTGTTGCGAATATAATAAGCCTGGGAAATGTGTCCGCAATAATCTATGCTAATTGTTCATCAACGTATTCGGGGACAAGGGCGAGAGTAAATTTGCATATTTTTGCGCGAATTTCAAGTATGCCTAGAAACATCGTAAATAGTGTACCCTTTTGTTTCAAGCCATGTTCAAACTATTATACCCTACCTCAGTATTTATTATCCTACCGTATTAACTTTTTATTTAGCCCTAAAACATGTAATTATTGCGACTTTATTACGTAAATTTATTAAGATAGAAATGTAAACAATATATTGATTTCAATAGGTATGTAAGACTAAAATAAACAATAAACTTGCCTGAATTGTATATGTAGAAATAAATGAAAAATGCAATTCAATTCTGAAAACTGACATTTCGGCATGGCGCGGAAACCGAATTAAAATCGCGTGAAATGTTTGGCACAGCCGCCCATCGAATTCCGGATATGCGAGCGTATTTTTTCATGCGCATTTGCGGCGCTTCAGCAATTCATATGCTTATATAGAAGGCTGGATTTCAGCCTGAAAATATGCTAGGATACACTGTTTAAAATTATCTATAATTTTTTGTCAAACTAACAGATACTATGAATTTATTACGAAGTCATCCAGTCAGTTAAAAAATATTGCTGATTTTTGTAAATACTAAATATTGGAGTCGCCATGATTTTATCTAACAGTATTTAACATAATTCCAGTACATTTTATCTTTATACTGTCAGTGTGGCGAATGGCAAATAAAATAAATGGATGAGGCTGTGTCTGAACACAAAGCCGCTAGTTTAGAACGTGAAATCAATGGCAGCGAATTACTTTCATGGTAAAGGATTGAAATGAAAACGAGACTTACTTCATACTAAATTACAGCTGCGGTAGTGGCGCTCGCGGAATCAGCGTCGTTCACTGAGCGTGCCGTGCCAGCTATGTGACGCTCCCGTAACTGTCTCGCTCACTCGACGCCGGCCCATAGCCTCCTCTTTCCAACGATATGCGTGATTTATATTTTCGACTGGTTTTTGCGCGGGCACGGGATATTGTATTTCAATCATTATTATACACTAACTTTACATTTTTAACGTATAAATAATGTCCAAAATACACTAATCGAAATATTTTAATTTTAAATCAATTCGTCATTATGAACTCTATACACATATGCAAGAATCATCTCGCTATCACGTGCGAATCGTGAGTTACGCTTAAAGGAATGGAGCAAGAGCGCCGGTTTTGGGCAATCTGCGCAGTGTCCCTTACCCGCCACCCGCACAAACCCAAAGTTGTATTATCGATCTGACTCACTATATAAGTTAAATAATGACACCGCACTTACGTCTCTAAGACTAATCGTTTGGGAATTATTGAGGCAAGACAATATAGACCTTTTCGTTGCGGTTCACATTTCTGTCCTGGTACCCGTATGTTTCGGTGTGTTTTTAAATATGTTTTACGTCGAAAGAGGAATGCACTAGAAAAAAACCCGATTTATATTTGTAGGATTGCAAAGAAATAGGCTTGGAAATTTGGCCGCGTCAAAGTTCGACCAATGTAATATAAGTTGTTTGAAATTATTTTTGAACTCTTATTACTACTCATATGGCGCAATGAATGTTATTGCGAAGAAAGATAACTTCGGCCAAATATATGAATCTTATTACAGTTTCCAGAAAATAATATCATAACTCTGAAATGCTACATCCAATGTTGACAAAGAAACAATTTAAGCATCCTAATCGTCATTAACTGTTTAAGACAAAGTGAACATCTCAAACTAAGCCGCGTTGATGTTTGTTAAGTAATTAAAACGCAAGAAAACATTCTATAGAAGACATCAGAATATTGTTTAATAGTAAGTGATTATATTGTATCATCTACACCTCTCAGTATTACGGTTACAAATCTGTTTCGATTAAATAAAAATAACAAAACTGCTCCGAGCAAACCCGGCCACCCCGGAGCGTTTCAGTGAACTTTATCGCTATATTACCCCGAAGCGAAACACAGAGATTTGGGGACGTAGACAATCTACGTAACAAGCTCCGCTACTGTCCGTCAGAATCCAACACCTTACGGCTAGGCGCAGGAAAGTACCACCCTGCGGGCAACCTCACCCCCTGACTCCCAGATTTAGTCAGATTCCTCCGACCACCAGTCTGGTTGCAGGGTCGAGGTTGCTTACGCGGACCTCTACCTCAAGCGACTGTCATTCCTTACTGGAATATCGTGGATCCGGGGCGTCCTTTACTCGGCATCTCATCCGAGATCGGGTGGCTCACGAATCGTTTCTAAGGGTAAACAGCTTGAGGTACCTAGAAACTCCCGCTTTCTTAAGAAGCATACGCTACTAAATCCCTCCGGGATTCAGTCAGTGACAACACGGCCGGTTTGCCCTCTCCATGCGCCAGCTGTCCAGAGTAGCCCTAGTTTCCGTCCCCGGATCCACAGCACAGCGGGTACACCAGGTTGGTCCCTCTTCGGGGAGGCTCCTGGATAGGGGCTGCTCAACGAGCTGGGCCGACCAAATGGACATATAACGGCCATCAGAGCCCAGCCTTCGTTATGGGGTATACAAGATCCGGACTGTATGGGATCCAAATGGTTCAGTGTAGCTTGGGCTTTAATTGCCGCTATTGTGATCTGGTAGGCTAAACTCGCGGGACAGCTCCTATCCGGGATCCTCCAAGAAGGGATACCAACCCAGTGACACCTCTGACGGCAGATCTGGGATCCGAACCTTGGGCGGCACTGGATGGCTGATGCACTGGTCGGTTTACCGGCCATTTTATCAATAGACTGAGACCCGGAGGGGTCTGTGAATGTTTGTTTCCGACGCGGGGGTAGATGTTTAAGACGCGGGGATAGATGTTGACCAAATATCACCTATCCTTAGAAGCGACCCGTTGGCCATCCGATAAGGGGTGATTACTCCGGGTAATCTGAGTTACGGAATATCGCGTTATCACATTAAGTAGAGGCCTCGTAAGCGAATTCAAACCCGGAACCAAACGGGTGGATGGAGAAATCAGTCTAAATTTGGGTATCAGGGGGCGAGAGTGCCCTATAGATGTATCCGCTCAGGCCTCGTCGTAAAGGTTGGCCTCTGAAGTACTGCGGCGTAATTAGATACATGGATTGTTATGTCAAATTTTCTGCATTCATCTCGGGGCAATATAAAGATATAGTTCATTGAAACGCATCGGTGTGCGGGTTCGCCCGTTGTATGAATCTTAAATCAAACTATTTCTGGGGGATGAGTCATCAGTTCCGCGTTAGAGGTCTTTAAAAACGGCGTTATCATCTTGGCGGAGTAGGCGGCAGCATTGTCGCAATCAGGAATCTCTGCTGCGAGGATGCTTTTCGCGAACTTTTTCTAAAACACTTGGCAAGCAAATGTTAACGTACCAATTTGGATGGACTATTCTTTAGTTTGCAAGTAATTTTGTTGTGCAATGTCCTGTCTTGCTAAAAAATTAAAGCAATTCTTTTTTGACCTTCATCGGCAAATCCTCCAAAGAAAAGACCCACTCCGCCGTTTGACCCTTCCTTTCAGGTTCGTGACAGTATCCTCAGCTTTCGTCTCCTGTTCCAATATTATATACTGATAATGATTGCCCTCTGTTATATTTCTTATAATTTTATAACAACACTACACGCTGTCGAGTTTGAACTTCCGTTAACTCATGCGGTAATCATCTCGAACAGAACTTCCGGACCTTCAAATGTATGTGCCAAAATATTTTGCATCTGGCTCATGCCAATTTTCAATGTTGCTGATTTGTATTTTTTTATCCGATTGAACTAGTTGTCGTAGAGTATCAATGTTAGTTAGTTACCGCTTACGCAGGCCGGATTTCGCCTGAATCGTCCTAAAGATGAATACTTCCACGACTGAATTCATTATACCAGAAGTACACAGAGCTATTAAATGGGGCTTCATCACCAAATGCTGTTTTGGCAACTTTCTTATTGACTGAAACCACAGCGAAGTTCGTAAAATATCAGACATCTTATCGACTGAAATCCATCATTAACTAAACTCTCAATTGTCAAGATGGCGATACAAAGAAAAAATAAATGGCATACGTAATATATAAAATGAATTCCACAGCCAAATAGTTCTATTTTCAAACATAAGAATTACTTTTGTAATATCTTTAACGCAAGTGGCCAGTTCAAGAAACTTTCTGTATGGCTCAACTATTGCCAATACCTAGAAAAGCGTCGTATTTCATGTCGCTTCATCAAAAAGAAATTTGGAGAGTATATTATACCGTGTATCAACCATATTTTTCGATTCTGTTGAATATTCGAAACTTTATATCATCGTACTTACATATTTTGTCTACTAAAGCTGAAATACGCTGTTCTCTTTACTGTTCAAATTAAATTATTTCGTCCCTCACAAGAATAATTGATTAATTGATTTCAAGCTTTCACTAAGTAGTTCCCCGGTGGTCCGCTAATCGTACGGATGCCCGGATGGGGCGATGTGAGAGTGGCTAGTGAGGGGTCCGGTCCGTCACTAAGCTCCGATAATTCTTGGGACTCTGTCGGAGTCTTGGTAATCCGACGGCGGTTGAATCAAACTAAGCTATTTAAGCTAGCCGACGCCTGACACCTACACTCTGTCCAGCGTCCGCGTCGCTGCGAGACCGTCTGCCGGACTTAGTCTCCGGAGCTTACGGATAATACGGCTTAAGACATCGCGCGTCGCCTGCGCGAGACGCGCACCGACACACGATCCCACGTTTATCAACGCACGCGACGCGACGTGATCTCAGCCTGTATACACACTGGGATTATCATCACATTTAACATGAGCCCCGTAAAATAGGATGTTGATGCATACCGCCACTATCCAAGGATAACAAATAAATAAATGAGAATATGAAGTCGAAGTCAATAATATGAAAACAACCATTGATGTGATTGTGGCATGCACAAAGACAGAGAAGTGCCGCGATGATCGGAGTGCAATGCTCATCCAATGCTAATGCAGCATATTCCAATACTGATATATATATATTGCTCTGTCAAATAAATACCAGAACTCGTTCAATAAAATTTTCTTCTTTAAGTGCCATCTCCTATCGGAGGTCGGCTATCATCATGGCCTTGTTGTGCTCAGCCATAATGATTATCC
>JAOPUG010000376.1:24602479-24612773 GCA_027564375.1 Micropterix facetella | reverse complement strand
AATATGTACATATGCATGTGTGTGTGTGTGTGTGTATAATAAACAGCGCTAATGTATAATCTACAGGCCGTTCAAGACTTTGTAATGTCTAACTCACCAAGACGGCAGGTTAAGGAGCATCGAAATATTCTTATCATGTACACGGGCCTATCTCCCTTTTTTCTCTCGAAACTAGAACAAAGCGTGACGAAAGATTATGAAGAGAGACGCACAATGAGAAATGTCCCCTTTTCAGCCACTGTGAAATCCCCATTGCTGATACAGCGAGCCGCTAACTTATACAATAAAGCTCAAATCCGACGGTCGTAGATCGCTATTATGGTAAATAAAAGGGACACTGGGAAGAGGGGGGGGGGGGTCGACCCCCTGACTTCTCGTTCCCTTCTTCATTATAAAATGTCGCAGTAATATCCTAAAGGTATTTAACCAGGTCGTTTGAAGAATTTGGTTGAGCGTTAGTTGGTAAACGAAGGTCCATAGGCTTTGTGGCACCTCGCTTTGTGGATGACATAATTTTCATAATGTGTTAATAACATTGTAATATGAGAGCATTAGCAGATCAAACATTTACTTCATAGAGTAATATTTAACAAGTTGTTTTAATTAACCCGGCTGAGACTATCACCAACCATAAGTTGTAATAATATGTTATTTAATCTGACTGAAACACACTCCATCTAACCAAATAACCGAGCTGAGCAATCCGAGCTGAAGACTTCCCAGTATCTAAATCAGACATTTTACCAGGATTTGAAGGATCACGCCCTGAACACACGGCAGGTTGAGTAATTTTATTTCAATTACATCTCACATAAACAACACGTCAAACAACGCCTCATTTCAAATGAGGACTGAAAACATTATCGCAACTAAATTTCCATATTTTTAAACAATACTAATCATTCATTGCGGGGCGATAATTAGCGCGTGTCTGTGCGCGTCGGCGCACGAGTATCACGCAGACCGCTGTACAATAGTTACGTCTTACTGAAATTTTCTGGATTCTGATAAAGTAAAATATTTAAAATGTTTATATTGTATTTACTATTTTTCAAAGTATACACGATTTCATCATTTGAAACCATTGGGAAAAGCAGTTGGCCCAGTCTTCTTTAGAGGTCTCCTCAATGGCATCTCCCAAGTTGAACGCTATCACCGCCACTTCTGATGTCGTGAATCGTATACTCGAAGTTTATCCTTAACTTTTGGAAATAAAAAAGAAATCGTAGGGCGCAATGTCCGGACTATATTGAGGATGTGGGTCGGTTGTGGTGTCAAATGGGGTCGTGCAGCTCGGGGCCTAATAGCCAACCTCTGTCTATCACGCTCGGCCCGAGTCACGGCTCAACACATATCCGGCAACATCCCCGAGGAGGGGCGAAACCGGTGAACCCGCTATGCATGGCAGCTGATCTGAGGGTAGGCGACCTGGGCGACCCTGGATGTCTAAGCGATGGACGGCATGCCAGCCTTTACTTGACAACCCTCCTTAAGAGGGGCCCTCTGTATCTCGGGGCCTAATGGGGTTTGTGCAGCTCGGGCCATATTGCCATCTTGTTACACCCGGGCGGCCCGACTCACGGCTCAGCTCGAATTACCGGTGAATCCCGATTTGCGGTCGGACCTGAGGTAACACCTCGGGCAACCCTAGACGGTTGATATATTGGTCGGTTTACCGGCCTTACTCAACTAACTAATAGTCGGTCTAGTTACGTAATACTTCTTAAATCGCATAGGTAGGTGTCGACATGACATCGCCTACCCTTAGAAACGACCCGATGGCCACCCGATCACCGGTGATATTTGACTAGTAAAGGACGACACTGATCCGCGATATTTCCAAGTAACGGAATACCACGTTGTCACGTCAGGTAGAAGTTGCGAAAGCGACATCAAGCCTGGAAACCAAACTGGGGGGTGGAGAAATCCGTCTAAATTAAATTTAGTAGTTAGGGAGTGAGGCTAGCTCGGTGTCTCGGTATCAAAGCGTCGGACTCTAACGGGCCGCGGCGTAGTTGGATAGTGGATTTGTATTTAAACATTTTGTACGTTTCATCTCGGGGCGATATAACAATAAAGTTCGTTGATAGCTTCGGGGTGACGGGCTCGCCGAGAATAGTCTTAAAACCAACAATATATCTAGGATATATGCGGTGACATAGCTAGGACCCCCCCCCCCCACACGTATCCCGGTGAAGTGGTGACACGGCGGTGAAAATTTCTGATGAATGGTTGTTTGACGCACTGGTCGGTCTGCCGGCCTTTGCTCAACTACAAATAGCCGAGGGAGTTTGGAAACGTAATGTAACTTAAGAAAGCGGAGGTAGTTAGGTACCTTAAGCTATCTATCCTTAGAAACGATACGATTACTACCCGATCTCAGGTGGCAAGCCGAATATAGGGCGCCTCCAATCCTCGGCATGTTCCTCGGCATGTTCCAGTGAGCAATTGCCGCTTACTTAGGGTATAAGAACTCGCACGCGACTTCGAACTTTCCAGACAGGAGATCGGAGAATTCTAACTACATCTAAGAGTGAGGGCGCGAGGATGCCCCACTGAACTTGAAAATTCCCAGTGCCTTGGGGGCTGAGGTGGAAATGGATAAGTGTATCTTCTTCGTCCATGTAGTCCTTGCGATCGTCTCTGGACGAAAAAACGATAGATTTCATTATAACATCCAGGACCGGCGGGTTCGCCCGTAGCATGTGATACCTTCCAATGTATTGGGGATGCGTCATCAGTTCCTCGTTTGAGGTTTTCAAAAGCGCCGTTGTCATCTTAGCGGGGTTGGCGGATGCTTTATCGTAATGGAGGACTAATCTCCTTTGATGACTTTTTTTAACGAACTGTTCCTAAAATACTGGGCAAGCAATGATTAACATACAAATCTGCAGTAACTGTTGATTGGTTTTCGAGTAAAATTGTCATGTAATTTCCTGTTTTGCTAAAAAAACTACCATCGTTGTACCAGTCCTTCTACCTTTCTTGGCTTTCGTCGGCAAATCCTCCAAAGGAAAGACTGACTCCACCGATTGACTATTTCTTTCAGGTAAAGGACGACACTGTTACGATTTCATATACTGCTAAAGATGACCTCAGTCGCATTTTTTTATAATGTTATCTCATCACCTCTACAACCTATGGTTTTTGAACTTGCGTTTACTCATGCTGTAACCATCTCGTAGAAAATTTTCAAACATTCAGATGTACGTGCAAACTAATTAGCACTTGACTCATGCCAATGTTCAATAATATGTATTTTTTTTATCCCATTGAATTAGTTATCGTACAGCATCATTGTTAGTGTCTGTTACGGCTGTGGCCGGCCAACCTTCGCTTGAATCGTCTTCGATAGGAATATTTTCATTTTTGAATTTATTATACCAGAAGTACACAAAGCTGCGAGATAGGGCTTCAATACCAAATGCTAATTAAAACTTTTGGAAACTGTCTTCTTGACTTAAATCACAGCAAAAATTGTAAAAAATCATATATTGAAAAAATTCTCGACTTAAATTCATCGTCAGGTAAACACACAATTTTAAAGATGGGGTCACAAAGGAAAAACAAGCGACAGAAGTAAACAATAAAATATGTTCTAAAGCCGAAGAGTTCCTTTTTCAAAAACAGGAATTACTTTTTTAATATCTTTTACCCAAGGGCAAGTTCCAGAAACTTTCAGTATGGCCCACGTATACAGCTCGCAAAATTTTACGCTCTCTACTTCTACCTGCACCCAGTCAACAGCATCTCGCTGATATTCCTCGATTTTGGACTGCCCGGATTTCTATATAAGACTTCAGAAATGACAGCTGCGGTAGATCCCCTATAATTTAAATATCTCTTGGTATTTTCGCGCGCCAATTCTCTAGCGCGCATTTCTCTAGAGTTGGTATCACTCACTTACACTTTTTTAAATAACTTAAAACTAATATTTATATTACTTTTAATTTTACTTTTATGACGTAATTTTTTATAGATAAAAATCTACATTTTTGGTATTTGTACTAACGGTTTTTAAATCAAATTTAAAAAAAATGGCGTTAAACCATGCTAGATATTTGCGGCCATATTAATGCGAACGGTACGTCAGCGTTAGCATTAAGCGTAAGCATTAGTGCTCGCGCAATAGGTATAATAGACATGTTCGAAAAGTAGTGACGGTACAAAGAGCGAATGTCATAAGACAAGCTGGTGAGAATATACCCGTCGTTTTAGCAACTTCGTTAAGGAGTTTAAGTAAAGTCGTTGTAAGTTAAAATGACTTTAAAACCGCTACTCGGCAAGTTTCGGGGCTAGGGTGACCTTAAGTAGCGTGAAAGGGAACTCAGGGCCGGTTGCAATAATCTACTAGTAATACTAATTGTTTACTGATGGTTAAAAAATAAACTATTCTGTTTTTTGCTATAGTGCAGGAAATACTAATATTCCCAAACCATCTCGAATTAACCTAAAACTACGTAACATAAAAATAACTCAAATGTCATAAGAGATGCTCACTGAGAAATATATAACGTTATAATACGAGTACACGTAAATACGAATGTTTCAAAAGTAATTACGTATGGATCACAGACTGTGGTTGGTACGTATTAATTTACATGATGCGTAATGGTGTAGTTATCATGACACTGTAAATATGTAGCAATTTTCTTTTATTGCCGTTTAATTCTGAAATTATAATCCAACAAAACTTAATGTTATTTCAATACATCACGACCTCAGGATCTTGCTTCTATTATGACGTAAGATTATAGTCGGGCACATTAATCATGTTGAAACCAGTTTATCCTTATATTCGTAATTCCCGTAAGGAACATATTGATACATATAATCCAGTAATGGACTGTCAACAAAATTACTTATAATTCAACAAAATTACGATTGGAACAACATTATTCAGTATAAATGCATAATAACAAAATGGATGATAAATGCATAATAACAAAATGTTAGTACAAATCCAATATTTTTCTCAGTGCATTACGCATAAAACTGCGAGCCTGGATATCAAGTGGCATATTGAGAGTTTGTGATTGTATTTTCTAAGTTATACATGTGTTGTATAAATTGATTGTATACTTATGATGTTTATGCAGAAAGTTCCTCGCCGTGGGGTTTTACTGCCGCACCGCTTGTTTGTCGATATCTGACCTTTTGTCCCATTAGGAAGGAATCTATCGAGAGGTTTTTTTGGACACATTTAAGAAACAAAGGTACTGATTTTTATAGATTTGTAACGACAAGCATGCTCGGCTTTCTTTCAGATTTCGGTGTTTGCTCATGGTTTCCATCAATGTTGTGTCTAGGATCAGGACGAGGGTGAAATGAAGAGCGCATGTCATAACGTCTATAATAAATCTGCGACAGATAAATATGGAGCGTGTATATGAATTCTAGTACAATTCCATCACTATTTGTATTGAAGGGCTATCGTTATACAATGCGTGCACATACAATTACGATACGTTTATGGTGATTACATTATTGTTAAACATAACGTTTAATCAGCGGATCATTAATCAAACCAACGGAACCTCTCGTCGCATGGAATCAGAATATTCTATGGAAATCAACATTGAATCCAGAGAACGTTTCGCATTTGACTGATATTTTATCTAAAGTTTTTATAGTTTTAATACACCATAGAGACAAGTGGGCCATACTGAAAGTTTGTGAACTGGCTACTGGTTTTAAAGATATCAAAAATAATTTCTATTTTTGAAAATTGAACTCTTTGGCTATAGAATACATGATATTTTTAAGTCTGTTATTTGTTTTTTCTCTGTAACGTCATCTTGAAAATTGCGTGTTTACCTAACGATGGATTTAAAATGAGAAAATTTTCGATATATGATTTTTTGCGATTTTTGATGTGGTTTAAGTTAACAAAAAGGTTGCCAATTATATCAATTATCGTTTGGTGATGAAGCCCCATCTCATACCTCTATATACTTCTGGTATAATGAATTCAAACGTGGAAGTACTTATCTCAAAGGCGATTCACGTGAAGGCCGACCGACGACAGCGGTAACAGAATCTAACATTGATGCCGTACGACAGCTAATTCAATCGGATAAAAAATACATGTCAGCAACATTAAGCACTAACATGAGCCAAGTGAAAAATATTTTGCAAGTACACCGGAAAGTTCGGAAGCTTTGTTCGCGTTGGATACCGTATAAGTTAACGGAAGGTCGAAAACGACAGAATGATGTGATAAAATGATATAAACCGAAATGATATAAACTCGTCTCGCGAATATAAACCGAAAAATAAATCAATAGGCGCTCGTACCTGTTAGTTCCGGAGCTACTGGCTAGGCCGTCACTGAAACCACAATGAGAAAAGCCGACGGCTAGAGATAGTCAGCTAAATACTTGAGCATATATGTAGAGCGACCACCTCATTATATCTAGGCCGGCTTTTATTTTTTAAAATCCCTAACAATGTCGAAAACTTACGTCGAAATATGTACACTCATCAATCAGTAACACTACCAAAAAACAAAATGAATCTGACATAAATCCCGAGTAAATCTATCATAAATCCTTTGAAATGTGTCCGTGCATAATTTCACATTTCCCAGCATCGTGTAAATTATCATTTACTGAAGCTATAACTGAGAAACCTGATAATCCCAAATGGTTAAACTAGTAATCATAACCGGATATCTGTAACTGGAGCAGCTACGTCTCGTTAGTATCGTAAATTGAACGGATTTAATATCAGCGATCATGGTAAAGTGAAGTATGCTGCCACTGATAGTAGAAATGTAGCTCGTCGAATATGTAGCTAAAAATAATATGTAGCTCCTTGATATTCTGAGGTGGATGGATATTTCTAAGGAGCCGGCATTGCCAAAGCTCGTAGTAAATTGATCTAGTAAATCCAGTGCATTGATCTAGTAAACAAGCCAGTGTAGATTTCCATAAAAAGTTTCTTACTGGAATCTGCCAAAATGGCACTGGTCTGGGTTATGGCATTACAACTACAAACGATATGGACCTAAAGGAGTCTTTCTTGCCAATAGATTATCACAACAACATTGTGGCTTATACTGTTCGTCATTTTAGACCAAAAGTCTCCATCTGTTGTCCAGTTATCTGACATTGTATATCAGAATAACCTGCCAACAGATGGAGACATTTGCATCCCTCCTCCAATGCACTGGATTGTAATGTTGTATGACTGGACACCAGAGATACTGAAATTTTAATTAAATACCTGTCAGCGCTTAATTCCAGAATCCAGTAACCTCGCTCTCTGGAGATATTCAGAGGATAATTCATGTACCTCTGTAGAAATAACACTTGTACGCCTAGTAATTCATGCACCTCTGTAGAAATAATACTTGAACATATAGTTTAGATGGCTGCAATTTAGCCTTAGATGAATGCCGGTGCACCTACCGCCATAACAAAGTCCTTACTATTATCCACGACGTAATTAGCCTCAGTGGCTCATGTGCCAACAAGAATGTGACGGTATCAATCAAAACCCCAATAAAGTTTCTGCAGGATAGCTCTAAATGCCAAAAACATTGCATTCCAAAACTTTTTCTCAATAATCGAGGAAACTTCAGACTAGATTATGGAGGTCCGTTCGGTCTCTAAGCAGTATAATTTCCCTGAAAGACTCGGATGCATAACTCTCCGCCCAGATATAGCCCTTAAATCGGGCTATGGTGCGTATTGTAGAATTAACTGTTCCATGGGAATAAAATATCTTCAAAGACAACGAGTACAAACTAAAACATATCTTGCAAATCCCGACACCCGTAACGGCTACGCTGTTCACTTTCACGCAGTGGAAATTACCGCTCCTGGCTTGCCAGCCAAATCTTTTATTTTTATTTTATTATGTTAGGAAAATATACAACTTTAATGTCATGATAGCCAATACAATGTATATCTAAAAGTCATTTTTAAGTTTTCACAAATGCGTAAATACATTAGTAGTAGTAGTAGTAGTCGTCGTAAAATAAGCATGGCCCTTCAGCCCTTGTTGTCACCTGGATCTATGAGATTTTTTGTAATTACCCACTGGGTGGTTGAGTCAGTGGTCTGCTAGAAGACCGGTACTACTTACTGGTCCATACAGGTCACCGACCTTCAAGTTGTGCTCACGCTGGGTTCGAGAAAATCTCTTCTCAGTAAACTGTGCCTTTTCGCGGCAAGGCCCGGACAGAGACCCATAATGTGTATGCTGTCCTCTGGTTCTTCACCTCATATCCGACAATCCTTGCTCTCGATCAAGCCAAGGTTGAAGAAATGCGCTCTAAGGGTCGTTTGTCCTGTAAGGAGACCGATAGTTGTTCTAAGGCACTTCTTGCTCATGTCAAGCAGGTCCCTGGATCTCTTAGGAAGTGGTTGCTATATCATGGCTTTGCTTGGCGACAGCCTGGGCTCTGTTTTAATTATGCCTGATGCTCCTACTCCAAGCAGTCCCTGATGATTTTCTTGCCCATTCCAATATTGCCAATGCTCCGCCGGGTATTCCGGTTTGCCTAGTTTTGCCAGTCTGTCGGCCTCTTCGTTGATGGGTAAGCCTAGGTGCCAGGTAACCACATTGGTGTGATCTTGTTGGCTTTTCCCACTTTATTGAGCTCTTGCATAAAGTCCCTAGCCACAGAAGATTTTGTGGTGGCTTTAGCAAGAGCGTCTAAGGCAGCCCTGCTATCAGAGCAGAGGAGGATTGTAAATACATTAATAATAATAGCAATGAATTTTAAATTATTTTAACGACAGTAATAAATTAAAATATATATTAATATAGTCTGAGAAGCGCATTCGATAGATAGCGCTTAGACGAAGGTATGCTGCTCTTAGAAGTCATTAAAAACTTTGTTGTAGTTATTCTGAGCTATCCATAGAAAGTAGTTCTTTCTGTAGTTTGATGCCACAGTAGGGACATGGGGAGTTATTTGTCGATGGTCAGATTTGACCTGTACCTTAAAGCTAATGCTGCTCAACACGTCGGGACAATCCACAGATCCATTTGCAATACTCATCAGGTACGTTATATCCGTGATATCTCTTCTAATAGACAGGAAGAAGAGGTATTGCTTTGAGCATGTCTTTTTATATCGAGCTGAAGGTATTTTTATTTTACAATTCAGATACCTTACGAATTTTCTCTGAACGAATTCGATTAGGATTCTCTTTATTTCGCCTCTTTAAATATCTTGATATTTCTAGGAAAATAATCCATTCCTTCCTAGAAAAAAATATCCAAAACCGTGATTTCCGCATGTAAATTTTTATGGCTTCGAAGGGGAAGTGAATGGGTGGTAAGGTGTTTGCTCACATATGGCAAGATAGATATCCTTAATCTACCACATTCGATCGTTAGTCTGGGGTCCACGGTTCCACCTCCCAGAAGTGCAGTATGAATATTATGATGGATCCGACCCCGGTCGGTGGGTTCCACGGCAGCTCCTTATGTAATTATTTACATATTGCTATTTATCTTTTCCAGTACTAAAATTACTGTCAAGAATTCTCTTGCAATCGTGGCAAATGGATTCCACCTTCCTCTATTATCAACTACCAGAAATTTGAGACTACTCTTTGGCCCTAATCCGCGGTTCGAAGAACATTTCATAATAAGATTGCATGACACTTCGCTCGTCTCAAAGCCCTTTACAGAGTTCGGGAATACATTAGTGTCAAAGTCGGAACCTTATCGTAAATTCCTAATGAACTATGGCGACTGGTGCCTGTATAGGAAAACGGAGCTGCGGATGCAGGACATTCTAAATGCTTCTGCTAGGTTCAACATATCGTCATCTCGTCAGCACGTGTCTCCTAATGGGGGCGTAATGGGGAATGGGTACCTCGGGCTATATGGCAATCTTGTTACACCCGGTCGACTCGACTCATGGCTCAGTTCCTATCCGGCAGCCTCCCCGAAGAGGGACTAATCCGGTGAAACTCGCTTTGCAGTCACACCTGGGATAACATCTGGGGCGGCCCTGGGGTTAATGTATTGGTCGGTTTACCGGCCTTCTCAACTGACGAATAGTCAGGGGAGCCTAGTTGCGTAATGTATCTTAAGGCGCGGGGGTAGGTGTCGACGTGACGTCGCCTACCCTTAGAAACGACCTGGTGGGAACCCGATCTCGAGTCATATTCGTCGAGCATTTCGTGCGATATTTCCAAGTGACGGAATGCCGCGTTATCATGTCAGGTAGAGGCTGCGAAAGCGACTTCGAACCTGGAACCAAACTGGTGGATGGAGAAATCCATCTAAATTTGGGAGTTAGGGAGTGAGGCTAGCCCGCCGGGCAGCT
>JAOPUG010000376.1:24540222-24555746 GCA_027564375.1 Micropterix facetella | reverse complement strand
TATTTTCTAAACTATGTCTACATGTGAGAACCTGTTATTGGCTATCTGATACTATTTTAATTGTTAATTGTCGTTTTGCATAGCTGTTGGTTTTCCTTGAATTAATAAATAAATAAATAAAAAATATATATATTACTGTGGGCTGATAACCACGAGAAAAAGAATTTACGTAAGTAGTTTAGCGAAAATTTGGATGATATTCCAGTATAGATCTGACTCTCCTCGCGTTTATTGATTTTGAAGCCGCTTGGACATGTGATTAAGACAATAAAATTTAGACTAGTTTCTATATATCCTTTCCAGGTTTGATCCTGCTTGTATATTTGTTGACAAAGAAATGTTTTTGTCTATTCCTTTACTATATATTCCGAACGAGAGTGGAGCGACCTTTCTAATACAAGGAACATTTTAGTGCGAATTCGTTTCGCTCCCAGCTAAATCTGTTTTTACACTCAAATTAGTATAATTTGGCCCTACTTACATATAATATAAATTGCCTATATTTTATACTAGCGCCAGCGCAAGCCCGAAGTGATAAGCTTTATCGTTACGTGCCTCAAATGGGTGGGGGAGTTGCCATAAAAACGGACGACTGAGAAGTGACATATTCATCCATACGGTCGCCAATTTTTTACAAGTTATCCAAAGAAAAACAAAAAACAGATTATCGAAAGAATTTCTAAAGTCGGACTGTGCATCCTTGAGTTACAAAATTTAAATTGAATGACTTAAGGGTTTGTAACTTCTAAATGAATTATACCAATTCGATTTATTCGTCATATGAATGAAAGATGACATATACAAACAAATCCGAGTCCAGCTCTAGCGTTTTGAAAAGTACTGTGTACGTTTCACGTTACTACGAGTTTTTTATTGTGCTTTCTTTTGTTTTCCTTTCCTCGGACACCGGTCGTGGCAGCGCTGCAAGAGATGATACAATTGAATATCAAAGAGATTTATGCAGTTGGCAACAGAAACGTATCTACAAGTCATCGCACACACACCAGCAGTTGGCAGCAGTGTTGTCATATTGGCCACTTAGTCTCTAGTTATGGCGACATTTTGAATTATTTTCGAAGACACGTAAATTGCTTAAAGATTTCAAAGAATTTCTTCAGTAGGTGCAACCAAAATTAAACAATATATGAACAACAATTTGGAATAAACAAAAGCAACTATTACTATTACTTTGGTTTGATGAGGATATTGCCCTGTTTGGCAATAACTCCGTTGTAGGCTTTGTGGTTAATACATATTTTTGTTATTATTATATTATTTGACTTCGTATTTAAATAATTTTGCATGTCTTTCTGGAGCTACAAAATTTATTCAAATTTATGTTGACTATAGCTCCTTTTATCGTAAAACCATCTCTGTACCAGATACTATTGGGGTAAGATGCAGTTTCTGTCTTAGTCCACTCTGATTGATATATCCTTGCTAAAGAGTTATTGAAAATTATAAGCAGGCAGTGTACGAGTATGTCCGAGCTTGACCGAGTCTCTTACAGATGCTCCGCTCCGCCTTAGCATACGACAAGCCTTTACTGCCGTTGGCATTAAGCCCCTGCGCGAGAAGACAGTAAATCAAAGCCTATTCCAATGCATCGCGGGCATTTATTCCTCACTAGTTCATATGCATGCGTCAGTAGCCACAGGCTGAGTGGCATAAATAGGACGACCGGAGGATAGTCACATTGTTAGGCGAAAATAAACTAGGATGAGCGGACGGCACTTGTCAAAGGCGTTCTTTGTAGGCAATGGTTGCATATACTACGAGAGGTAGTGTTTGTTTGGCTCACTTATAAAATCGAGAAACCTCGGTGATGGCCTACGTCAGAGTTGAAACTGGCACCCGAAATAGCAAAATGTGCACTGATATACGCAGAAGTGCACTAATTCTAAGTTTCCAAAATAGTTTCAAAAATGTTATACATTAGTTACTGACGATCGGAAATATGACATTCAATTTAATTAAAAGATAAAACGATAGGAATATAAAAAAATACCATATTTTATAAATTTTATCCAAGTATATTCTAATATATATATATTTCTTCTAAACGTTACATTTGTTGTTTTTTTAAACACAAAATAAATTTCAAGAACTATTTAGTAATATTTGTGAGAAATATTTTAATATTAACATTTGCTTTCATCTTTTAACATCATTGATTTGTAGCAGAGATACTTACTCACAAATACACCCCTAACTATCAACTGGCAAACGTCTTAAAATCAGCACTCGTTGCAATGCGCTGATGAGGGAGTCAGGAAGGGAAGCGAGCGATGAAAACAATGACCTAAGTAAAACATATTTAATTTAGATAGCAACGCGCTTACAAACAGATAGCGAAAAACAGAAACGAGAAATCGAAAACGCAAGTATTTCGACCATACCATTAAGAACATGTATGAAGGCGCGGCACTCAGGAAGAGGAAAGGTCGTCACGAACGGAGACTTACGAGACGCGTGTGCGGGCTTCGCTGTGTTTCGCCGCCGGACCGAAGCGAGGCTATTGGAATAGCGAAGAAGGACAGCGCACTACGCGGAGCGACATGGAGAGCGGCATTTGAAGATCGTCCATTGCAGCATGCATGCTCGCCTTCCCAGGATGTTATAATGGTTGTCGCCATCTTATCAACCTGGAATGAGTCGCAACGACTTACGAAACAATCTACTGATCAAATTCCGCCATGAGCACTCCAGAGTTCAACCCTAAACTGCAAGACACTGAGAGGCATCAGTACACTGCAGATAACATATTTCTACAACCTGCAAGATATAGGTGCAGGCAGAATTCACTGACGTCTTCCAATGTAGTTCCCAATTCGAGGAGACCACTGGATAGGGGTTGAGCCATGAGTTAGGCCGACCAACAAAACAAACTTGTCATGAGACCCAAACTGTATAGCCCCGTTCGGCATCAAAAAATGGCGATCGGCACTAAAATATGCACGCGGAACATATCACGTAGTAAGTAGTATGTATCTATATATAAATATTATGAAGTCTTTTGGTAAAACCAATGCTGAGAAAAAGAGGCGCGCTTCAAGAGCAGATCAACGGTTTGAGATGCTCATGACGTGGTAGCAAGGGAAGAGAGAGAAAGAGATTGTGCGAGAAAAGATCTACGGGAGTCTCGACGCGTAAGGTATAACACATACAAATTATTATAGATTAAGCTATTCTTAACCGAACAGCCAACTGTTTCATAACTTTTCTCGAAATAAAAATATTTCTATGCTTATTTAATCGTAGTTTTCAATAAAAGTGAACTCCTTCACACAGTCAGGATATCATCAATGGACGATCGCAAAAAAGAATTATTTTCTCTTTTATTAAGTATTCTCTTCGTCTTCAATCTCAGATATTAAAATTGTGACATTAAAATTACTACGTAATACATCTTAAACAAGACTTTATTACAACCAATATATCAGTTCAGCTGTTTAAGCATACATCCATTTAAATATAAATTATACAAATGTACGCATAAAAAAAGTAAACACACTCAGCCATTTTCGCCAGATTGATGAATTTACTTAGACGGGCAACTATTCCCGCACTGAATTCAACAAAAAAAATGTTTTGAGTGAATTCAATACGACGTTCTTTGCTCGAAACGAATTCCTTAACATTTATGTCGTTCAAAATCAGAAAAACGTATTAAAACGTATGTGTGTCTCTTTTTCTATCTACCTGCCTGACTCTACGTATGACATCTCAATATCGCTTAGTGCGATTCCAAAAAAAAATCTTCAACAGATTATTAGATTTATGATTACATACCTAAAATATAAAGGATAGTTGCCGTACACATACAAGAACGACAGTGGAATCAAGATTTTATCGGTACAGTCACGATTTTTAATTTGTTCTTCGTCTTAATTACAATAACAGGAAAAGTAGCGATATATCGGCAACTTTGGCCCGGCCCATGATTGGTAACCCCTAACTTATCCAAAATGGTTTAAAACCTATTCCAATAAGTTTCTCTCGTACCCACGATGCCAAAACAGCCTCACGCAGACGCCTCAAGGAGACATCGAGGTTGAGGAAAAAATCCTTAGTTATTATTCAAAGTCGGAGCAACGCAAACAACATCGGGATTAGGAAAAAAATATATATATATTTTTCAAAGTCGGAAGGTCGTGAACGACATTGAGGTTAAGGAAAAGATTTCACAAAGAAAACACTACTAACCTTGACAATAACAAAAAATGTTGGCATTTTCTGTGATCTCTCAACGCCTCACGCAGACGCCTTATACAGACGCCTCACGCATACGCCTCACGCCGACACCTCATGCAGACGCCTCAAGCAGACGCCTCACGTAGACACCTCACGCAGACGCCATCACGCAGACGCAACACGCAGACGCCTCACGAAGACGCCTCACGCAGACACCGCACGCAGACGCCTCACGCAGATGCCTTACGCAGACGCCTAACGCAAACGTCGAGATTGAGAAAAACTTAATTTATTTTAGTTAGAGAGTCGCAAACGACATCGAAATTGAAGATGTCGATACGCCTCCCTGGATGAGCCCAAGCACCACACGGTGGCAGCGAATACGGTCCGAGTCGCGCAGGTGCTGATGCAGGTGCATCCTGGTTTACTTCACCTGGAGATGGATCTGACTAATATGTAGAGTAAACATAGCGTATAAGGGTATTTTTGGAATTGTAATGAAGGAGGAAACTTATTGGGCTAGGTTTTAAGCCATTTTGGATAATCCAGGTATTACCAATCACGCGACGGACCAAAGTTGCCGATGTATATCGCTAATTTTTTTGTTATTAAAACGACTATTATTTGGTCTGACTTGCCTAAATGTATCGGGATATGGAACCCTAGCCTAGTGCCAGCGTCTTAAGTGATTGTATGTTTCAAATTACTACTAGTTTTGCATTGTGACATTATATAATATTATTAATAAGGAAAAATTTCATTTAATAAATAATTGGGCTTCAGATAGCGTTGAATTTGGTTCATGAAATTTACGTTTCAAATAAATCATTCGTGGTTTATTTCTCTCACAATAATTGTCAAAGCTATCTCGTTTAGATTACGCAAATGAAATTTGACAATGGATTTAGCCGTTGTTGGAAAATTTTATATTAAAAATTCTGTTATGTTTTCAGACACCAGCTAAAGATATTTCATTTAGATATTTAAAATTCAAAACCTAAGTTATGTATTTATGATATTATCTTGTTTTGATGCTATTAGAGTGTTTCTTTTTATATTAACGTTTATTGATAAACATCTATTTTTATCATTGAATAATGCATGACGCGGTAAAAACTAAACAGAAAGTATGCCTGGTTCTCCGAGAACATAAAAATATAATAAAATAGGGTTGTATGCTCTCTGTTGCTGTCTGTGCTCTTTCATATTTTTGTCATCTGCGTCTGTTATATAAAATACAACATTTAAAATAAAGATATTTCTTTAATATGTGCTCGCATGAGTAAAAAAGTAAAGTTTTACAAACCACAGAAATGTCCCGTTACATTACGGCCTGCTATATATATATATAATTTCTATCGATATACATATCAGAAGATGATCTGTAGTATACAAAATTATATCATGAACTCGGTGAAAATAAAAAAAAATTTTAAATGCAAAGGCAGAATCGAATTAAAAAGATCTTCAGTTCAAACAAAAGGATTAATTTATAATAACAGGAAAAGTCGCCATATGCATCGGCAACTTGGCCCGTCCCGTGATTGATAATCCCTGACTTATCCGAAATGGCTTAAAACCGGACGGACGGACGCACAGCATGCATCATACTATATACCCTTCCCACGTAATACTACGTACGGGTCACCGATCTTAATAATTTACAATACACATTTTCCACCCTTTACGAGTACCTTGCCATAACTGAAATTATAATAGAACACAATAGAGCGGCAGAAATTTGTTTGTCAACAAATACATAATTCTTAAAATTTACAATAAACATTTAAGCAGCAGCAACCGAAGAACTACTATGTTGCGGTTCTGCCTCTCGATCGCGACCCTAAGAAAACATCAATAAGATTTAATATAAATTAAAGAATTTTATTTTTCTGACAAATTAAATTGAATAAATCTGGATACCAACGAACGACCTACCTTCTTTGTATTGCTATTTCAGGTTAAAATATACTGATTCAGATAAATCCTTTACTTTTATTATCAACTTATCCATTCTTTTAATATAATCCAGGTCAACTGCGGAAGACCCTAATAAAAGTGCCATGCTGCATAAGAACCCGACAGGCGTTGGCGGTACGCACGCACACTGTTCCGAAAGCATGCATCTATTTCACACAATCTTATACACACGAAAGAGATATAGAACTCCTTAGTCGCCAAATCAAAATACAGACCGCGGCCTTTCGGCAACCTCACCCGAGATCGGGTGGCCCATACTATAATACCTATGGATAAGTATTAGAGGTACCTGCTTACCCCCGCCGTCTTAAGAAGCATACTTTTCTAAACTCCTTCAGGCATCAATCAGTGACAACACGGCCGGTTTGCCGGCCACGTGCGCCAGCTGTCCAGGTTAGCCCGAGTTACCGTCCCCGGGTCCGCCGCACAGCGGGTTCACCGGTTTGGTCCCTCTTCGAGGAGGCTCCTGAATAGGAGTTGCTCCACGAGCTGGGCCGACCAAAAACACAACGGCCATCATAGCCCAGTCTACCCGAAACCATTATAACCCAGGTGCTTGGGGTCAACCAGGGAGGCTGCATACAAAATTTGGTTGAGATCGGACCACAGGAAGTCCTCGGACGAACGCACAGCATGCATCAAACTATATGACCTGTCCTATGTAATACTACGGATGGGCCTAAAACCACGGTTTCTAATTAGCTTTAATCATCTAACATTTCAAATTCTTCTTTAGGAGATGATAGCGAAAGCTTCATGGCTGTCACGAGTCTATCTACAGCTGATTTCCCGATGAGATCAACATAATGCGCCTTTTAATTGTTAATATACAATAACGTTTTGTGCTTGAATTGTTTTTGGCCCGTCCGCGTCCGAATTATTACGTAGGATCGGCCATATACAAATAGTCTGATGCATGCTGTGAGTTTGTTTGTATGTTTTCGTGTACGTCCAAAGACTTCCCGTGGTCCGATCCTATCCAATGTTGGTATGTAGCCTACCTAGGTGACCCTAAGTACCACTAGGTGGAATAAATCCGAGTCCTGCAGATGCTGCTGCAGGTGCATCCTGGTTTACTTGGCCTGGAGGAGGATCTGACCGATAGGTAGAGCAAATATATCGTATATGGGTATTTTTGGAACCATAGGGACGGAAGAAACTTATTGTAATAGTTTTGAAGCTATTTTGGACAAGTCAGGAGTTACCAATCACCGGACGGGCCAAAGTTGCCGATGTATATCGCGACTTGTCCTGTTATTTTTGTAATAATAACCTATATAATATTCATTTGTAATCATGACCATCTATTAGATAAACTTTAAAGGTGTTGACAGCCACTCGCTGTGGCCATGTGGATTAGTGTCCGGCAAGCGAAACCCAGAGAGTGGCAGCGACGTCAAACATTATTTTATAACATTATTCCGAATAAATCAACATTACATAAATTTAATAATATTGAAATGTAAAAAAAAAATTAAGTCATTGTTTCTAAAAATACCCTTTTGAACTAGTCGGTTTTCTGTAGTCTATGATTTGAGTGGCAAGCCGAAAGCGAGAGGGGAGTCGTTATATTTCATTACAATTGGATAGCGATAACGACAGAGTTCATATTGCCGTTTAAAACTATTTCCGTTTTTCACTCATGAAAAGCGATTCTATCGCGAGAGCGTTCGTAATATGATGGCTGCTGGACTAGTGGTGATTTAAAAATACCTCTAAATTTCTACCGATGGCAATAGTGCAGAAGAGGTGGACTATTAATAACAGCTGAGTTGTATTGGGGTATTGCCAGTAGCACTGCTTTTATAACAATATTATTGAGAATACAAATAAAAAGTACAGTTAAGTTTAGCAACGTATTATGTTATGTTTTGGATAAGTCTGATAAGTAGGCATTTAATTTATAAATTTATATGAATAATTAAAACCACACAAAGTCAGTTTGAGCGTTTCACCTCCTATTTAAACTACTAAACTTTTAATGCTGGAATATTGTCTATATAGACTCATAATTAGACTCTATAATTAGACCATATAATTAGACTCTATAACTTTCCTTCAAACTAGAAGTAAGACAGTTTAACATTTTGTCTCCATAAAACAGTTTTTTTTAATGCTGTGGACTAAGTTTTTCTATAATGCTTGATTATCATAAAATTTGATATTGTGTAAACTGAGGTAGGTGTGACGACATATCAACATGTTTAGTAACACCATCAACATTCGACAGTATATCAAACGTGGAGAGTACAGCGGTTATTCGCCATATCCGCCGCTAGGAAATGGCACATTTCGCGTTGGCAGAGCATGTCCCAAATTGTTGCACATTTTGCGCTCTCTCAGTACAATAACGTTTTGATGGCGGCATATCCTCGCGATAAATAACCGACCGTAATGGCCACTCAGCGAAAGTTTCGCTCTCATTGCTATCGCGGTTGAAAAATATCGTTAATTTACATTGGCCTTTTGAGCCGAAACGTAAGGCATTATAAATACAGGCATCGTAGTACTAATGTATGACAGGAGACGAAGATTTGTAGTGAATTAGTTAACATAATTGGAATCTTCAATCATTTATGATGGACTATTGAACCTTAGAAAGATTTATAAAAAATATTGGTTTTTATTAATTTTGTTTTGTAATATTTTTTTAGTTTTTTGGTTTATACTATATACTTTTAGTAATAACTCTTTAACAAAAATATTGCATTGATAATAAGAATACAAAAATGTTTCAAGCCACAAGATATATATCGTGTATCTAAAAACATAGCATCTTACACTGAATACATTTAAAGGAGAATGGGCATTTTGGGCCCACCAATCTAATCTCTCTAATAGCTATACATGTTATACCAATGGAAAGATCTCTTTATGTAGAACATTTATTACTAAAACGATTCATCTCAATTATGAGCCGTTTCGGAGCTATATCCTCTGATATGTCAAAACTAGTTTTTTTTATATATTCCGCACATTTTATTATCGGTTGCATTTCAAACCTCCTTTTGCCTTTTACACACGTAGCTCCCCTCCCCACCTCCCATCCACCTTGCACTGAAACTCTGCTGGATGTTTGTGCGCACGCAACGAGCCACCTGTCGCACCAAATTGCCCGCTTGGGTTGTGTATTTCACGTTTTCATTGTTCTTACCTGGATTTTGCTAAACATTGAAGAGTACTATAATTGTGTGTTGTATGGTCGTGGTTTTCATAGCAGAAGATACAATCAACAACTCGTTTTGAATGAGAATCTTCCTCAAATGATTTAAGGTTAGGAACCACTTCTTATGTTACATATACATTAATCTAAATCTCGAACAAAAAGTTTTTATTTTATTTTTCACCATGCACAGATAGTAGCATTGCAAATTATCATAATCGTAGAATAGAATTGTAGAATATCATAAATGGACAATAAATGGATTGAGTCGTAGGTAATGAAAAATAAATATATTTTACATAATGAGTCATTGTACGTTGAATAAGTTATAACAAGGTATCCGTTATTCAAAGCTTGTAATTGTAAACGTAAAAATGGGTTGTAATAATTGTCATTATTTTTCTTTATTACTTTTACCTTTGTTTATTAAAGACACTTTTAATAAATAATATTGTTTATACATTAATTGTGTTTTATTATTTACATTCTTTGACATATTATATAATATTGGTTTATTGGAAGGTGTGCCTAGTAACCATTCATCATATTATACTATCTTTTATGGATATTCACTGCAAATAATATATTTTAAATAAATAATTAACAACATAGTTAACATTCAGTTATCTTGTAATTTGCCAAATTTAGAAAGATTTCGAACTTCAAAACTCCAAAACGGCTCATAATTGAGATTAGTTGTAGTAGTGATAAATATTCTACATAAATAGATATTTCCAATATTAAATGCTTTATTGTTATTGGAGAGATTGAAAGGTGAGCCCAGCGCTTATACATTTTTGCCCATTTTCCTTTAGGCAAAAAATATATTCAAACGTAATATTTTATTAACAAGTAGAATCGATACTTATTGCAGGGTCGAAATGGTGCAAAAATATAAAGTATGTCTGACAGTCATGCACAATTCCTATAATCTGTTTAATAATTTCGGCGTTAACTAGAGCCCTTTTATTTCCTTTTTTACTTTGCGGCATGATAGCCGCAAAGTAAAAATACCAAGAAACAAAAAACTAGCAGTAATATGAAATGTATGAATTATTTTCCCTTGGAAAACAGTTTAATTGGAAAACAATTTCCTACGTTAAATTTTATGCTGATATAATTATCGTTTAACTTGAAGAGGTGTTTTAATGTGCAATAGCTAAAATTGTGACATGTTGCATTCTAGAAATAAAATCAGATTTGTGGTTTTAGAAAATAATAAAAAAAAATATCCTTATAGTCACCAATAATAATAAAATAGAAATAATCTATATAATGTCTAAACTCACATAGAAAGCCACAAAAAATTGAAACTTTCAATAGAAATTCCTCCTTTTAGGAAGAACATTTTTTTCGCGGTCACCAGATATATCACGAAGCAAAATTTAGTAGTAAAGTTGATTCCAATGCCCTTCATACCATTTATCACATAATGTCGCAGTTGACCACAGTAATATGAGAATTACAAAATGTTTCAATGTTCAACAGTATCCCATGCTTGTTCGTTTCACACATACAACCCACATTTGATTAGAAAGGGAAGCTACGAGGTACTATATAACTTCATCACACGAGTGAAAAGGATATCGTGTAAGTAAATAATATTCATAGCTACAGCTGCCTGTGTGTGGTCCACTTTAATTTCTGCTGTAAACCCGTGATCAAAATATTTTACATTTTACGATTTGTTGTAATCGTAACTTTACTAAAGTTGGTGATTATACTTAGTACAAGTATTGTGATGTCCTGATAGCAGAAAGTAATTTTTGGAAAAAAAAAGTGCTTTAATGTCAATTAACATGTAAAATTACTTATATTTTTAATATGCTTTTCTCCAAAACTCTGCAACATTTTAAACATTAAAATGTGCTAGGTAATTCTTTCAGGCTTTCAGTTTCTTCAAATTTTGGGTACTTATTATTTATACCCCGTATTGCATTCTGTTATCGCTCAATTTCGACAAATGATTCTTTACAGAAAAAGAAAAACCAAGAAGTTAAACATCATCTATGACATTTTTTTTTTATTTAAGTCTACGAAAAAAATACTGAATAATCGAATAAAATTAAATATTTTTCCTCGGTAACAAAGGTTACACCAACAAAATTTGTAGATAGTTTTAAAATGAGTGTATTGTATATAAAATTTTCGTTGAGTTTGAGTTTTTTATATTATATTTTATAGCTTAACGTTATTCTGCGCTTTAGTCACGCGTAGGAACTTAGAAGTACTTCATCCGAACTAATGAAAAAACATTTTTGGAGTTGGTTACAAAGATGAATATTAAATTCATCGCTTGATTGCATCCCTCTCTCGGGCTCGTCTAGAGGGGTAATTTATCAAAGTACTATCGGCACTAAAATTTATGTGCGCAATATCTACACTAAAACTAATATATAATTTTCCCGATTGCCAATAGTCAATCAAGTCAGATCGCCTGATGTCGAATGACTTTGCGAAAATTCGATCGCCGAGCGTGCTCTTTAATGCCAGTTGGTTTTGTGCCGCGTAATCTAGATGCATTTTGTAAAATTTCCAACTTAACATTATATGCCGACGTAATCGTGACAATGCGAGAAATTTATATAAATTATTCTTTATATATAGCTGCCTTAATGTTATTCAATTAAAGTGTTCAAATAGTAGTTTCATTAGGAATCCAATACCTATACGAAGACTGACCTTAAGATTGCACTTCTGAGCTACATACAAAGAATTAATAATTGTTCGAGCGCAATCACCACTTTAGACAACACAGTATATCACCATCAACTCCTACAAGGCATAATAGATTATCCCCGGGGTGTCGCTATCAAAGATACCATGGGCTTCTTATTTTTGAGGACGACCTTTCTGAATGATGTTTGTATGTATGTGTAAATAACTCTACAGTTACATATACACTAAACTTGGCATACCTTCCACTGGATTACCACAGGTATTCGCAAGCACTCTCAGAATTAAATCCGCAATATCCTATCTGCAAATATACATAGCTATTTCTGTAATCGGCTTCAACGTCGAGAGTCGATGCGCAGTGCAACGGCTATGGCTATGCATGTCAGAAAGCACTTTACTCAATTGAACGTGATACCATTCAATCAAGGTTGGCGAGTATGGAGGATATATAGGGATCGAGGAGTACAGAGTATATGATATGAAACGTGTGAGAGTGCTTCGAAAGCTGCCTTTGTCAATATTTACTCCACGCAAGTGCACGGTTCTATAGGCGCGGACTTCGGCACATAATAAAGACGCACAAGGAAGACCACTTATCAAGAACCGAGACGCGGCATAAATAATATGTAAAAAGAAAACATTAATGAATGAAAATGGCAACTGATATTTCAATGTTCTTGCAATTAAGATTGTCTGGGATGAACTATCACATTTTCAGTTTGTTTTCACCAAAGCCTCCAAAATTAAAACCATTGCCTGGCTTCGCTATTAGTATAGTAGCGGAGGTATTGTCTAGTTGCATCCCTTTGTCCGTCCGTTATACGATCACCCTTTATCCATCCATCAGGATGCTGCCCAAATTAACAGCCAGTCATTAAATTAAAATATAAAAGCTGGATGTGATTATTTTTATTGAAGAAAGCACATACACACACACAATATAGCCACTGAATCATTAGTTTTTCAAGACACACTAACCACCCTCATATCCCTACTCGTTATACTACGGATTTGGATATAACAAGGGAGAGTATTTTTTTACACTCATATTGGGCGGCTGGTGCACGCTGGAATGAAGAAATGACGAAGGTAAGGAGGCGAGGTCGCCCGCTGGGTACATTTTTCTGGTGCCTTGCCCTAAGGGTTGACCTTTGACGAACAGTGGTGAAGCTTGGTACGTGGATTGTCTTCGTCCAAAATTCTCTGCTTTCATCTAAGGGTGATATAACGATAAAGTTCGTTGAAACATCCTGGAGTTACGGGTTCGCCCGTAGCTTTGGCACTCATCAATATTACGGTCGCTATATTATGAGTAAAAATAGTGATAGTTGGTTATACCAAGACAGTCATATTGGGCTATGGTCAGTACAATTGTCTGCCACCACAAATAGCTTTTCGTTGATATGTGCTAGAAACGCTTCGCGATATACATGCTACTGCGCTAATACCTTGTGCCGCCGTGTTTGGCCCCCTAGTTTCAGGCGCCCTAGGCGGTCGCCTAGTTCACCAATATGGAATGGCCGGTCTTCAATGGCCGGCCGAATGTCAATATTGCTATATTTGAGTTGTAAAATTGAATTAGTTTAGAAATCTTAACATATTTCTTCAACGTCCAGTTACGAGAAAGTGATAGTTTCAATGTAGTTCATATTAGGGAAATGAGAGTAAAGATCTTCAGTAGATTTTATTCGCTGTAGAAGCTTCAAAATATTATCTCCGGAGGACAATCTGCTAAACTTTGCTTCTTCTACTCCTTCACTATGGCGTTTCGTCTTTCTTGATATGATAGAGAGCTAGCCACCGAGGTGAAAAGGCTACAAAAAGTCTGTATCCGCTTCATTTATGTACTCAGAATATATAACAATATCACGGAATATCGAAGTAGACTGCAGTAGCTTACCACCAGGGAGTCAAGACAGGTTAGAACTCTCTCCCTGTTATATAGAATCATCGCGAATGACGTGCCGCCTTATCTCGCCGAAAGGTTCACCGCTTAGCGGCGTACAGTCGTCCCCTCAGATCAGGGAGTAATAAATTGTTATCCATCCCTGGTCACAGCAGCGACTTTTTGTCCTACTCCTTCTCCGTGGAAGCTGCACAACTCTGGAATGTGTTACCGAATAATGTCAGAACAGCCCCCAGCATCACCACGTTCAAGGCCAGGCGCAAGGAGCTCGTAAACCCAAAACCATAACATAACCAACCTTCCTCCTCCCCCTTCTTCTCTGATCCATTTCCTTCCTTCGTCGTCTTCCTCGTCCTCTGCGCCTTTATTTAATTTTAATAATTTGTTTTTTATGTGTAATTATCCATTATTTCTCTATTTTTATGTTTATTTTATCATTTCTATTTTAATGTTGTGTAGCCGATGCCAAACTTGCAATAAACACTTAATTTATATGTTAACTAATAGATATTGCCGCGAGGCAATAAGCTGGCCTTTTTTATTGAAAAATAAATAGTTTTATTATTGTTATTATTATTATTGGATCAAAACTGTCTTCGATATATTTTTGTAACTCTGAATTTGGGGAAAATTGCAATTTCTGCGATTTGACTCGCACTTCAGCGATGCGATAATACTTAGAAAGTTTTTCAATTACAATGTTCGTAAATGTATAATTTGACAATATTTTTTCAAGACTGCATCTAAACTGGATAGTTAAAAGTACCATCAACCGAATGTTGCTGAACGGTACTGGCCATCTACTAAGCACCAACCATATCAAAGGAGAATATCGCTAATTTTCCGAGCTCACAAAAATTGTAAACTTTTAAACCATTTCATAACATAGATGTATATTTTTTCAATTTAATCAATTTACAGATTTGTAACCAAAGAATACTCTACACTTTACACATAAGCCAAATATAGAAGGAGTGCTGCATGAAGAGGATCCATGTCACGTCTGTTCTATAATAGCTGCAATTTTGTGCTTTGAGATCATATTCTCGACTACTTCTATTCCGGACACTGGGATACGAAAATGAAACACGATAGTTAACCAATTTCATCTTCTGACTAATTGAAGGGGTCATTTAGAAATGAAACTAGACAGAAACAATTTGTAATGATAAGGAAAAATATGTGGAATTTTGTAAATAACGGATCAAAACTATGAAATGATATCGAAGCACCTAGATGTACTATTCTTAGATTGAAACTTGATACTTTGTTGTTAATTTGCAATACAACGTGAAACCTCATCGCGGCGTTCCGCCCACATTTTCAAAATTACCCAATTATTAATTATCAATGGTCAAGACAAGACTTTGGAACAATTTGTTCAATTTCTATCATACAATACGAGGAAAGTAGTAATACACATCGGCAACTTTAGCCTGTCCCGTAATTGGTAATCCCTGTCTTATCCAAAATGGCTTAAAACCTATTCCAACCAGTGTCTCTAGTCACCACGATTCCAAAAATATCCACAGGTTTAAATATACTTAACTAGCCAAAATTTGGCAGATTTTTGGCCCGTCCTACGTAGTACTACGGACGGGC